>CAXIVR010000013.1:58378655-58518655 GCA_964035755.1 Teleogryllus oceanicus
CTCAAAATCAACGATCCAGGGCGGTAAAAAAAATGACGATGATCACATTTTCTGCAAAAACCCTGTATTTTCGAAAATTAAAAAAAAAATACAGAGTTCTAGATTCGAGATAGAGGTTTTTGTCTTGTATGAAATTTGTTTAAAAAATGTTCTGTACAATTTTTTGAAAAAAGTTTTCATGTAATTTCTGCATGAAGTTGATATAATTTATTTTAAAAAGTTCTCAACAATGGCTCCAAATTTTTCCTTTAAATTCTTTGCACTGACAGGGCAAAGATTTAAATGGTGCAGGTCTGATTTTCCTTGAACACACTGAATTTTCGAAAATGAAGTTAGAAATAATGTGAGAAAATACATGCTGTGGTTTCATTACTATTTTATTAACAGAAATCATGACCTTCAACATCTTTAGTGATTTTTCTCTATTTCACAATTTGAATGATTGTCTCCATGAAGAACATTCAAACCCTGTTTGTATGCTCTTGCCTGTATCATTGTGTCATTATCAGTGCATGGCAAAAGAGACCTCTCAGAAATCATTTTTTAGTCATGTGAAGAATATGTATAATAAATCTTTTTTAGAGTGAACATTTCATACAAGTCAGCTTTCCCTTAGGAAAAAGAAAAATTATGTAAGGAATTTCTATATAACTTTGTGCCACTCTATTGATGAACAACTTTTGGAGCTAGATCATATAATTTGTCAAATGCTTTCATAAACAAATAAAAGTAGCAATGTAGAATCTGAGAGTTTTTTTTCATTACCTGTTCACCAGTGTCATAAAAGTTAAAAAACCTTTCCTCTTGTATGTTTTTTACTTCATTTATTCATTTTTTAAAGTCATATTTATGATACAGTTATAAGCAATTAATATTGCTACCTTGATTTATTATTTCATTCATTTTTGCAGTATAATTCCTAGAATCATATACATGCGCAGCCTAAAACAAAGGGGGAGGGGGGAGCACATTTCTAGACCTCCTTTTCCATTGAACATTTTATTTACATATGATACGTTTTATTAGTAATAAAACATACGAGGAGAAAAATGATAGCTTTAAAGATACAATTAATAAATACAATTGATTTTATGTTGAAATATTTACATAATTTCCAGATGGTTTGGGGACTCTCTTCCCATGATGTATAACTATTTCTCAGATAGTCGGATGAAAAAGGGGCTAATCAGGGATTGAATTTGTTTACTGTATGAAATGCCATAGTCCCCATGGGCATTCACCCATGACCAGAAATTTTACAGCTTCCTTTTTTGGAATCTTCAAATTGTCCAACCCTTATTTTTCTCCTTCGCTTTTCTATTTTATCACATTTTCAAGTTTTACTTAGGTAGAATATTATTTTATAAAAAAACATTTCTCATGCTCTTTTTCTTTCCTGGTACATCTTTAACACCAGTCTATTTTATTTTATTATCGACATGCAAAATTTAAGAAGTTTCTATCATTCTCGTATTTTCCATTAATATCAAAGAATTCCCCAAAAAATATTAATCACAATTTGCTGCATACTGTTCTTTTCCAGCTGGTGTTCTTTTTAACTTACAAAAATTAAAGCCTCATTTGTGTCCACTACAACTTGTATTTTTACCTTTCAAATAACTTTTCTCAAACTTATAATGATTTTCTAATCATTACATGAGTTGGACTACTGAGAAGCTTCTCACAAGCTTTTTCCTTGTTCACTATTTCAACAATGTGGCAATATTTTTGTTTGATTTGTAATATTTGAGTTGCATTGTAATTGTTGGCTTTATATTTTGTATTCTTATTTTCTGTGAATCTAACATTCTGGGTAATTTATTGTATACTATTTCACCAACTTTATTCTTAGACTGACTTTCCACTTTGATAATACCCTGCACTTCTTCTAAATCAACTTTTACTCGGTCTCCATCGTGATAAGGGCATGACCTACTCATTGACAAGGAGTTAGTGACTTCTCTTGTAAGTAAATGTTTTGTTCCTTTTTTACAGAACCCAAACAATTATTGAGGATCTCCTACAACAATTGCAAAACTGAGTTGTAGATCATTCTGTTACCTTTCTTCAGAATTTTTTTTTTCTCATTAATGCATTAAATGTCCAATTTCTCAGAATTTCATTTTAAACCCTATTGTTTAAACCCTAATGTTTTGTTTTTGCTGATGTCTTTCTTTTATCTTTCTTGGGTAATTTCCTTTTTTGTTCTTCAATTTACTGTCATATCTTTTATAATCTACACATCTCATTAAAGCAGAAAATTTACTTGGAAACTACTTAGATTTTTTATCAATTTCCTTTCTGCATCTCTTTCCTTTCTTGTGTAGTAATAATACAATATTAATTTTTCTTTTCATTTTCAATTAAATCTTTGATATATCAAGAAATGATACTACTGAATATAAATTCCTGTTCACGTTCAGTTTCAATCTTTAATTTCTTACATTTTTGGGCCTGATTGATATTCGAATTGCTCCTAAAAACGAATATAAATAAATATGAAAATATACTGTATATAAACAAAATACATGTATAAAAATTAACAAAGCAAAATGCCCAAACATTGTATATTTGTTCAATGCCAGATCATTGACAAAAGCAAAAACAATCTATTGTTGCAAAAAGTAAAAGTCCACTGTACCAACAAATAATATTAAAATCACAACTCAACAATGAAAGTAAAAGAATGAAGGGACATATACACAAGAAGAAAGGCAATTGTTTCTGGGGACATTGAGTAGTCTCAAATAGATTTTTTTGGAAGAAAGAAATAACTAATAATATCTAAATTATTTTCAATTAGCTTAACTGAATTACATTCTTGAGAAAATGTAAAAAGTAAAAAATTTACAATGGAGATTATTACAGAAATTGCATTGTGGATGTACCATACCATTGTGGACAAGTATCACAATTATTATTGTTATTAATATTATCATCATCATTATTATTATATGAGACTTGTTGTACCACGAGTGTTGAAGTTTGAATGAATGACCTCCTGTTCCTTTTTTAACTTTCAACTTGACTGTGAACAATCTGTACCCTAGCACTTTAGAACATTTGCAATCATATGATTTTTGCTTAATGTGGATCTTAAATTTGTTTTTGTTTTTTTTTTGCAATCTTTTCTTTCCCACTTTCTCCCATTTGTCTTTTTATTTTAATTTTGTTAAATTTGGTTACGAGTTCCATTTTCACTAACATTATTTGTTTCCATACACTATTTAGAGACATTCCTCATGGTTATAAGTATTGACAGAAATACTGGCTGGAACTTCTGGTTTATAATGATACAATTTTCTTTGCCTCAAGATACAATCTATGGAAGTTGATGAAGGACTACATTCAGCAGTAAGACAAAGGAAAAGAAGATATCTTGAGTTTACTAAGAAACTTCTTAGTAAAACAACTCGTCACTGTTAAGTTTTGTTTAGTTTAATAACTTTTATTGATTGCTTTACTTATTTCCCTTTCTAAATTGTACTATTCAATTGCTCTAAGAGTAAGTTTCAGATATTTTATTATCTTTTTAATGTTACATTCAACTGTTGTGAACCTTTTGTAAATATTAGGTTACGATAAAGTTTATTTGACAATTTTAAGTTTCAAATTTCAGACAATTTTTTCTGGCTTTAACTCTCTTTTTAAAGTTTTCTTTGTGATGGGCTAGTAAAATTAAATACTCATTAATAAAAATTATATGTATGTTCTTAAAATCTAAATTAAGATACCTAACATTTTTATTTCCTTCTTTTGATTTCAACCATTACACATAAAGGAAAAGGGGACAATTGACTAACATACCTGATTTTTTTAGTGGAGTTGAAATTTATTCCTTCTATTGGTGCACTACTGGTTTATTTAGACAGGACTCATAGTTTTCTTGTTTTATGAAAAGTTTCAAATTTTCTGAAATGTTCATTGTCAAAAGCTTTCTTTAAATATAGACCTCAATCATAGGGTTTCTTTTCTCTTCAAGATTTGTCAGTGGGGCAAAATTCATTTTTTTATGGATCCAATAAGCCAGAATCCAGGTTGAATTCTGAGCGAGTTTTGATTGAACAGTCTTTCCCACCATTTCTTTTGATCTGTTTAAATTCTTTCACAGATGATTCATAAACATGAATGATGATAGAGTTATTTCAATTGTTAAAGCTGACAATTTTTCTTTTTTTTCAAATGGGAAATATTATAATGTACTTAAATCTTTGAGGATTATTTTTGTTCTTCACAAAATCACCATCAAATAATGATTAGGTCTGCATATCATGCACATTTCACCTCAGTCTCTCCTTAATCAATGAGGGAATACCAATTATGGTAGTTTTGGTCTTCCATTTTTTGCTCTATTCATTAGATCTAATGTTATATGTTTCATATTTCATTTCCTATTTGTCTGCCTTCCTTCCTGAAATTTGATTTTACCATTTTTATTTAATGATCAGGCATGATTTCAACTATAGTTTATTTCTTAATTTCTTCCATGTCCTGCTCCTCTTTTAATATTCTCATTGCCATGTAATATGGTAGTTTCCATGTTGAGTAATTGAATTGTTTTTTCTGTGATCATTTTTTGTATAGCCATGAATTTCATTTTATATTAAGTTTCAATTAAAAATCTACATGTCTTAATGCCAATCTATTCTACATAAATGAAATTTGTTATTTTCCTAATAATTTTATTATCCATCACAATTTTTTTTCTCTGATGTTATAATAACAGATTTTGCCTTTGTTGGTGTTTTCATTCCAAATTCTTCTGCAATCCAAAATGATTTGAAAGCTTATCTGAAAACTTAATTCTATGTTGATAGTCTGCATACAGAAAAGACAAACAAGTGAGAATCAATTATGAAATAGTTCTTTTTCCATATATTTAATCTTCTTTCATGAATTTTAACAATTCAAGTTTCAACAATAAAATCTCGAAAAACATTAAACCATCAATAAATTCAAGAAAGATTATAAAAATTTACAGAATAGTACCAAAAGGAAAAATACTTATACCTTTTTTTTTTTTTAAAAATTATAACTTGAGTTAGTCTTATATTCAGTTTTTCAGAACTATTTTATGAACCGTTTCACAATGAATAGCTTTACTGTTACAAAGCCTAAGAAATTGGTACAAAAATGATGATTTTAAAGAGATTGAAATCATCTTCAATCAAGTAAAGAAACTAATTAATGGCAGATTAAAAGTATTGTCTCTGAAGGCTTCTGATTGTTGGCCTAAATGTACATCTTTTTAAGCCAACATCCTTTTCAGACTATTTTTAATCCAATTTTTTTCATAATTAAGTAAATTTGAAAAGTTAAAATTGAAGAATTAATTAACATTTTCATTGTTTTAAATTTCTTAAAATAAGAGTAAAAAATGAAATTAAGTAAATAAAAATAATTTAACTTGCAATACAATATTAGATTTATTATGAAACATATCATCTTTGTTGAAACATTTTAAGATGATGATCTATCACTGACTTTGCCATTTGAATTTCTGTGAGAACAATGTCACAAAACTCTGATATTGAACTTATGATTTGATGTTGATTTCAATGTGCAGGAATATTATGAATGAATCTCTTCCTGTTCTACTTCCATTATTGAAATATTTTTAAAACAGAGATATGGCAAACTCACATTTCTTAGCATTCTCTTATTGTAGTATCAAAACATGAAATTCTGCCTTTTCCCATAAGAATTACTTACATCTTGTTGACTGTAATTGTAACTGCATTTTTTTTGTTTTTGCTTTATTTTTTAACAGAAAACAAATGCAAGAATAAGTGTGGCCACATACTGTCCGTGCATATACAAAATGTGCTTCACAGGAGAATAGTTTTAATATGAGTGGAGCTGTTTATTTTGCGGTTAAGACATGTAACCCTGCACACTAGATGTCTTGTAAACTATATGGAATTTTTAAATCCAAAAATAGCCAATTTTCTAAACAAATTTCTTTATCTAACTCCAAAATGACCAGTTCTGAAATATGTCACTTTTCTTGTCAACTGACAATTCACTTCATTGTAAAAGTTCCTACTAATAGTTATACAACATAAGTACATCAAACACAGTATCACAATTACATGGAGCATGTACAAAATAAGATAATGAAATAATACACTTACAAATTAAGATATTGAAATAATTTCAAAATCAATGATCTCTTACACTAATTTTAATCAAGTAAATTTCATTAGTAAAATTTGCTGATACATTCAGTATTTCTTTACTCCCCCTCCGCACATACCACAGTTGTAACCGTTTTCGATGTTCTATAAATAAAATGCCTAAAATTACATTGGAGAAGAATCTAAAGAAAGTGCATTCTCAATATTGATGTGCAACTTGTGATATCTCGGTCAGTTCTTTCGGTCCTCGTCAACAACATATTAAATTTTAAATATTTGGAAATTATACCCAACTCTTTCAATTGTGCGGATAAGATTTCAGAATTGAAAAAGGGATACTGATTATGTACTCTGAAGGTCCAACCTTCTAATGTGCAAAAACTACATATGATAAGTGTTATGTAATTCTGAATCTTGGTAGACAAAACACATTTATATCATGTTTTAAGGCAAAGTTAAGGCATGTTTTGTAAATTTGTCATATGCAGATCTAAGGAGCTATGCATATCTTTCCTTCCTCATTCCAACTGCTACTAAGTTGCTTCCCAAAAGCAGACGTTTCAGAAATATCTCCGGTTGTTCTCCTACAACAAAAAAGATGTTACATCCATTTTCAACAAGTATAACCTCAAATGTTTATCCAATAAATGAAATATTACTTACGGTAATTATAATGTTCCCTCGACGTTATCAAAAGTTCTTTAATTATACATACATTCGTCACAAAGATTCGCAATTTATTCTTCAGTGATATACCTAGTAATATTAATCCGCAACACTTTCCCCCTTCTGTCATTCCAGTTTAATGCATTTAACGTACAAATTCATTAAATAGACCACGAATGTGTACCTACTATAATTCCGTTCAACATATAACATTCATTCAATGTCAACATTCAAATATAATAATTGTAATCACCATAAAAGTGCCATTACTTGATATTAGAAGTGATATTGAAAAACAGGACGACCCTATCATATTACAATTAAAACATCGCCCATTTTGTACATACCGAAATTAGAGCTTACATAATTAGTTTTGGTGTGAATATTAAATGGTTGTTTCAAATTACCGAAGCTTCTGTGCAACTAAATCAACTCGCCAATCTGTCATCGAGTTCTACACGCGCATGAGCAATAGGACTTACCTCGGGTTCCAGTTTAATCACACTCTCCGCTTTAATTGTGATCTCATTCATTGTGAAACCTCGAAAGAATCAGTCTTGATCATGAATTTCTACCAGCAGATTGTGAGATCGTAATTCGATGCGACGCGACGCTTTGTGATCGATACGCTGCACTTTCGATATTTTATACCGATATCGCTTTACGGACTTTTTGCATACGTACTTTTGGAGCCAACGCGCATGCGCACTTGGGGTTGCTCCGGGTTGCTCATGCGCAGAAGCTCAAAAGTGTATGGTGTTATGTAAAGGTGCTTCATACAGCGCAATAACTCTCTACTTATATCCACGTTATTTCACCATGCTTAGAGCAAGAACAGTATGATATTTCATGTTTATTTTTGTTCTAGGTCCCAGAGATTCGCAACCCTTTTTAAAGATGGTACCTCTCAAACATTACTTAAATTTAATCTACAGCCATTACAGAAATTTAACTTGCATTAAGCCTATATTTTGAAACTATTAAGGCATTTTTATGGTATTGATTTTTTAAATTTGCAATGTGAATAATTAGAAAAACTTGGAAGAAAGGACTATTAGCTTACCTGTGAATAAGTGGTTAATTCATCTGCAAATTTTCCCTTGCAAGTTGTTGATGTAGTACCCCTCTAAATCTTGTGGATACTCCTGGAGGTAAAACAACCCCTGTTTGAGAACCTTAATTTATATCACTTACTTGGTACTTTTATATTTCAATATTATTTTTAAATTTTAAAATAAAATAATAGAAAACATTGTTGGCTTTTGGAATCTTGAGTAAATATGTATATTAAATATGTTTAAAAAATGTCTATTTTGTCAAAGTCAACTTATTGAAAGAATTACAGAATATGAAAATGATAGTGAGATTTGAAAACAAATTTTAAATTTTGAGACTAAGTTTTCTAAATTTTGTTTTAATTTTCATAATTCATCATCATAATAGAAAACATTATTTAAAAACAATTTGTGCATGTAAGAATATTGTCTGGATACAAAATAAACGGTAGATCACACTAATTTTCTAATTTCTTATTTCTCAAGAACTTAGACGTAGTCTTGTGTTTTGCATCTATTTTGGAATCTGTGTTTTTTTAATACATTTGATTTAAGATAGACTGTGCTACCTAGATTCATTTTATCTGGGGTTATTTTTTGTCAATTGACACACTTACCTTATATTTTATACCATTCATAAATGAATATTAAGGCATGTATTTTAAAATCGTGCAGAGCAATTGACAGTAACATCAGAAATTCACTGAAAATATGCCTTGTGGCAAAAAATTATGCTTTTATAATCACTTTTTAATGTTAGTAAATGTTTGATATAAAAAGCTCTTAATGATGAGTAATCTGACAACAAATCTTCAAGAACATATTCCTAGGAATCATATTATGCAATTGTGAAAAACTGTTGTAACAACAAACAAATTACAGTTTTTTCCGTTTTGTAGATACAACAAAGTTTGCATTTCTTGTCAGTAGACATACTGCAAATTTTCATTACATCTTAAAAAAAACATAGCATGAAGTATTATATTTTGGATTTACAATCACGCATGCTCTAAAGACATTGTTTGTAAAATAAATCATGTTTATTAGATACATCTCATCAAGAATTGTACATGGTCATCTTTCTTCCAATCACCCTTCATATTTTGAATTTTTTCTTATTAATAATTATAGTTTTTAATAAAAACAATGTAACCAGATGAAGCCCAGTACAAGTTTCATAGAACATACTACATATCAACTGAGTCTGCAATCAATAACATTAGTTGAGAGCTCCATAAACACTTGATAACAGGAACAATTCTTACAATTTAACCCTCAAAAAGTAATCAAATAAGTAAAACTAGACAAATGACAAAAATATTGCTAATGTGCATAACAAAGTCATATCTAAGGGACATATCTAAAAGAATATAGCACAGCTCATAATAAAAGGGAAAATGTAGAACTTGACTGCAGAAAAAAACATTTACACGACTCACAAGAGAGTTGACACATTTAATGAATAGTCTCAGACATTGATGGAAATTTTCTGTCAACACTTTCCATAAAATAACAAGACTACAACAGTGGTGTATCCAGAGGAACCTGTCCACCTTCTAAAGCCAATATTTTGTGTAGTTTTTCTCAAATAATACAAACAATACAAAGAGTTATCATATAATGATCACATTATATCTAAAGGAGTGTTATCAATTTTAAGATACCTACCAATAAACAAAAACAAATATATCTATGTGAGTAGCCCAATCTGAAATATGACTGCCCTATAAAATACTTACTGGATCTGTCCCTGACTTTCACACAAATGCTAATGCAATAGTTCAGAAGCAGTAGTCACAGTAGAACAGTTAGAAATTCCCTTTGGATTTATCTTAGATCTTACAGAAATCATTGATATCATTGATCATTCTTTTTACAAAAATAAAAATGGATGATGAATTTATCAAGTAACAGCAAGTAGGTAGTTATTCAGTACACCAAAGAAAATAAGATTTAATTACTCTTCTCCCATCCTCACATCTTAAATTGTGGAGTTCCACAAGGATCCATCCTGAGGCAAATATTGTCCCTTATATTTAAAAGAGCATGTCTTTGGAATTATAAATTCTCACAAATTTGTAGATGGCAATTATAAAACTAAAACAAGAATCTTTAGAGGAGATCATATTACATTGCATGCTCTAATTAATGATTTCAAAAAAAACATAATAAGTAGCAGTAAAATAAAACTCAATTTCATGAATCCCTAAATCAATCTCACCATGTAAGGGCAGCGGGGGTAATGGGGTCAAGGGTAATGGGAGTCAGCAGTAAAATATTGATAAATCTCAACAAAGGCAGAAACATATGCCTCTACCTACCATTAGTCATGTTACCTACAGACAGTTGATCGCCGCACCCAAAGAAAGCTTACATCGACGATTATCGCGTTCATACAGGAAAATGAGTGGTTGATCTTAGAAAGAGTTCTTAGAAAATAAGGTCATACACACGTAAACTTTGAGATTTCTTGAAGAATTAAAAATTTGTTAGAAGGGAAGTTCTGCAGCAAATCGTTTGATACCAATTAATTTTAAAACAAGTAAGCAATTTTAAAGCAAGTAATTTTAAAACATTCTTTAAATTTTTATTTTATTTTAGCAATTATAGTAGATGGGGGGGAGAGTAATGACAGAGAGTGATTCTCATTGCCTGTAGCGTGACTACCTTTACCCCAAACACAACAATTTATTGATGTGAATGAGTTTGCTTACTAGCAGGTGTTCAGAAATCGCAATCGAACGACCAATGAAGGAGAATGATTAAGCATAGTTGGTTACAGCAATTAAAGCAATTATTGAAGGTGCAAGGTCCGCAGAATTGTCCTTGTCCGTGGTATCTCATTTTGCAGGCTGCAGAAGAGGTGCAAACCTTTGACTATGTATCCATCTCGTAAGGGATGCAAAAATATAACCAGAATGAAACTGGTGAACACTTTCGCTAGCAATTTGCCGTAGGCAATTACAGTAATTCATACGAGCAATCCGATCGGGAACCTTAAGCTCTTGAGATGTCCGCTGTTTGAATGCGCACACTTTCAATTTTTGTTGTAGCACAGTACGCACTTCCAAATGAAAGATTACATTGCTGCTGGAGCTTTCTTAATATTTTTTCGGGGAAGTTGAAGCAACATCCAGAACTTCCTCTAGTTTTCGCCGCTTGAGCACTGTGTTTTGGCGACTTCTTACCCGATCAAACACGCTCTTTATCTCGCGATAGCATTTCACTAACCGGAAAATGGTACTCTTGTTTGGACTAAAATTTTTCTTTGAAAGTTGCCTGACACTCTTTGAAAGATTGCGTTCGGAAATACTTCACTACAATTCTGCATTGCTCTATGCTGAGGCCTAAGTTAACTTGAAAACAGTGAATGAAGACGCAGCCTGTTTTGCTTTGAGCAGGTATGACCCAGACCACAGGAAGGGCGCGGGTGAAAGGAAGCAGGTGGTAAGTGAAGGTACTGTCGCCGAAATGTAGTCAAAGGAACTGTCACAGAAGCAGTGTTGCAATTCTTTTACTTTTCTCTCAGGGTTTCAAATAACCGGGTTGCGTTGTAAACTAATCACCCTGTATGACCAATTCTCAAACGACAATTCTACAAACCTTTCTTCAAACAACTCTACATTCTATCTCGACTATTCATGTAGGACCTATATATTTGAAACAACGAAGCCTTGTGATCAACAAAGACCTCTTTACTTCATGTTTTTAAACGGTGCTACGCGTCTCTAAACCCTTCTGGGCATTGAGTGTCTGGAGTAATCCTCCATTAAGATTATTTTAATCAAGTCTCGTTACGTCACAGTTAGTCAATGCCTTTTATTCCTTTAGCCAAGGGCTCGATGCAGATGGTCACCGAGGTGCTCAGATGGTCACCCGTCGAGGAACCTGCGGTTTCTCGAACTGCTTTTCTGTGTGACTTCATGGAACATTGTTAAGCAATTCGGTTAACGACGCCGACCTGAATTCTGAAGTATCTAAATAGTACCTAAATAACTTAACAATTGGAAGTATACGTGTCACTCACACTGAAAGTACACTTTATCAAAGAGCCTTGATAAAAATCATTACGTTAAAGCATGATATCAAATATGTTGACACAATCAGAGGTGGATTATTACGGCACCTTGAGGAGCTCTACGAAGCTATAAGTCTTCGTAATGGAATTGAAATATGAAATAAATGTATCTTAATAAAATTATAATGAAAATAAATTGTAACCCTTGTGATATCAACATTTAATAACAAAATAATTTTTTAT
Source organism: Teleogryllus oceanicus (assembly GCA_964035755.1). Taxonomy (NCBI): domain Eukaryota; kingdom Metazoa; phylum Arthropoda; class Insecta; order Orthoptera; family Gryllidae; genus Teleogryllus; species Teleogryllus oceanicus. Next base: position 58,390,775 of record CAXIVR010000013.1, read on the forward strand.
GTATGAACTATTATGTTTAAACAAAATTGTGAGTTACCTCTTTCCAAACGGGCTCTACGCACCCGCTTGTGCCTTAATCCATCACTGAACACAATAAATATATTTAAAAACACTTTGAAAGCTTTCCTGTTCTATCACGTTTTAGTATGTGAAGGATTCCATCAACTATACTATACTGAAATAAACTGAATATATTTACGATATATCCCAACGTAATCCGTTCCGAATTTGTATAAATGAGCGCCAGGAAAAGATTACGCTGAGACTATTATACACGTCAACCTTCAACTCTAATTATAATAAATTAGTTTCCGGCTATCTGGGTCGATGGGTTTCATAGAAATAATCACTATTGTATGCTGATAGATAATTATCCGATCTGCCATCTATACAGAGTGGTCGAGGAACCTGAAAAGCAAATATATTTCTATCTTGCTACTTCATTGCTAGAATTGGCTCAATGAGAATCATATATTCATTTCACAAAAACATGGAAATTTATTAAACAATTTACGTATTTTATAATTTTATCCAATATGAGACAAAAACCTTGGTCATGACCGTTTCCAACCTCATAATGTCTTCGCGCTTTTGGACCATCTTTATTCATCTCCGACGTCGCCGTCCTCAGGTCCAGACACCATCTTCTCTCTTCCTTTCTCGGAAGCACACTTCAATCACCGTTCATCAGATCAATAAACTATTTGATGCTAGCATTCCAGTCCAATTACTGACAACTTCGCCCAAGCCCTCAATGTCCCTCCAACTCGTTCACTTGAAATATTTTAAGTTTTACTGTCACACTTAGTATTCAAATTCGATATTCTATCAATATCTATTCCCTAGTAGATGCTTACAAGTCCCCCCCCAAAAACTCCTAACATCAATTGGAGCACGATCCGTTCAAGACCACGGCATCAGTCAGAATGAATGTCTCTCGTATTCTTTCAGCCCTGCAAACCTCGGTCCATTTTTTCGATTGTTTATTTGCAGATAACACTTGATGTAACTTCGTACCTAGCCAATCCCTAAATTTCTTGCAAAACGAACTAGCTGGCTTCACGACTGTCACTACTTTTTCGGCCAATCCCTGAATTCTATACAAAATTAACTAGCCGTCTCCGCGATTGTCACTGCATGAAGATGTTGACCTTGACGACGGCTCGCTTACCGTTGCTATGCTAGCATATTCACATATATTTATCCCCTATAGTTGACGCCATTTATAATAAATATTGTACCATATTCAGTCACATATTGGTATATCACAATACATTTCTTTCCAAATTATTAAAAATTATTATCTCGTGACTTTCCGATTCATGTTGGCCATTTCTTCAAGCTATACCTGAAGGAAAAATACTGACGTATCCTTCATCAAATTAAGTTATTAATTAAATGCCGGGCGCAGTACAGCTCTGGAGAGGACTGCGAAATGGCGGTCGAAACGTCGGCACCCCAGCCTTCGACGCGGCGTCACCCGGACAGCCCAGATCATGACTCTGGCAGCGGAAGCCTATGATATCATTTAAGTTATTACAGTTACAATGTTTTTGTTACAGGTACATATTCTGTAATGTAGCCTTCTATAAGTTATGGAAAATTCCAAACAGTCAATCGTGTGTAACCCTGACGTTTTAGATAAAGTTGGATCCCGATGAACGGATCGTTTTGGACATCATCCGGGTAATTCGCGAATTAGAAACAGGACGGCGTTTAAAATAAGGTGCTTGTCCGATTGTGGGACGCCTTATGTTTGCGAAAAGTATTTTTACATGAAAATGCGTTGGAAAAGTACGCGTTGAATATATCTAAGGTTGTTTTATGTAAATTGCGAAGGGGAGTCCCGTCTTCCCAACTCGAAAATGCGTATCGAAGCGTCAACTGAAATTGAATACAGTGAGATTAGGCGGTAGCTTGTAAATAGAAATGTACGATTGACTCAGTGGAACTCGAAACGACATACTTTGTCACTCACTAGCCTTAGAAACTTCCCATTAGCGGTCCGATTTCTATTTACGTTATACCATCGTCACTAAGGGACCCGGTACAATTTTCCACAGGTCCCAATTTACTTGGAACTCCTGTATTATTCTCATTGAAAAATATTTATGTGACAATTCTAAATTAATTTTTAAAGGACGAGGCCGGAAGATTAACTGCGAGGTGCACCGATAGCGGAGCCAAGAAGTTAACCTTCCGGTCGAGTCCTTAAAGACAAATAAAAATATTCAATGTTTTTTTTGTAATTTGAAGTTATAGAATAGAATAGAAAAGAATATTTATTTTGTTACTTAGGAATACATAGAATATTTCCGGTGGTAGCGTTTTCTAAGAAATTTCTAAAAATACACAAAACAAACATTAAAATATTAACATGTTACCAAATACAATTTTACAAAATTAATCTATTAACCATGTTTACTTAGTCTAATTTTAAAATATTTGACATTTTGAAGGAAAGTCTCCAGCACTGCAGAAGGTAATTTGTTCCAATTTTGTATCATTCTGTTTACAAATGAAAATTTACCTACATCTGTTCTCTGTTTTCTTTGCCGAATTTTGAAACCATGATCCTTCCGCACGACGTAAGTTGGTTTAGATATTCTTTCCCGTACTTCCCCCCACGGACGATCCCCTCTTATTGATTTGAATAATGCACAAAGACGGGATTTCTCTCTGCGTTTCTCCAAAGGTTCCCACGATATAAATTCAGAATTTGAACGTCCTCTCCTAACAAATTTTGCAGCATATTTTGTACTTTCTCGAGATATTTTATTTGCCCTAAACGATAAGAGTCTCAACATATGGAGCCAAATTCTAATATCGGACGTACTAGAGGCATGTACCCTAATTCCCTTGATTTTCCACTTCCTTTTCTAAGTATTCTAATTACAAAGTGTAATGCCTTCCACGCCTTTTTCACTACATAATTTACGTATTCTAATTATTCAAAAGGAACATTCAAAACAAACAACACTTCGTTGGTTGTTTGGTGATTCCGGGCACATGAACAGCTTAGTTAAGTGTAGTGCATGTTTTTTCCTCGGGAGATGGCGGTGATCTTTCCCCGCTGGATGGCGAGATCCGGCGCCGACCTACCGTCGGCTAGCGAGGTTTCCCCCTAATCTGGACTCTCCCACCAGCGAGGTACCGCCTCGGCCGGAACAAGCTCTAAGCTCCCGACCGGTCTCCTGGAATATGTGATAGTGTAATGAATGTTAATGTAAGGTGTGTGTGTGTGTGTGTGTGTGTGTAAGGGGTGAGGATAGGACAGGGAAGAGAAAGGAAAGATTGCGCGCGGTCCGTGGCCCGTTTGTTAGGGTACTACTCCGGTATTCGTCAGGTGTTTTTCGAAGAAACCACGGAAAACTACCGATCAGAGCAGCTGGCCGCTAGAATTCTCCTCTAAACAGCGACTGAATTCAACCTAGTTGAAAAGCTAGTGTCCTGCCACCGTCAGGACTCAAATCTAGGACCTCCCGGTCAGAGGCGCTACAGTGACATCAGTTGATGCACTGAGCTACCGCTACTGGTAACAATTTCGTGAGTTAACAGTGTTGACATTACTCACGATGTTCTGTAGCCAGGGTTGTTGGAATAGGGAATCAACGCCCCACCCGCGCCTGCCGAGTTGCCGAGCACCTTTGCTGGGAGACACTGCGCGCCCGACTGAAGAAGGAGATTTCTAAGAACGAGCCAAAGGGTCAGATAGTGTTGGCAACATAACTGAAGGTTTTGGGGCCGTTGTGTGCTTGACCCTGGGTTGCATGAACCTTTTTAACGATTCGTTAAACGCCAATGGTCCTGTTAGTGTTGTCTTAATGGAAGAAAGCGTAACAAGAACGTTCTTTAAGTTTACCCATTCGTTAAAGGAGTCTTTAAATTATAGATAGAAAATCGGACCTGTAAACTGTTAACCATTCGTTAACCTACCTCTGCTATATTACTGTCTACGCTACTACGAAAAAGTTATTTTCCTATTAATTTCCAAGCTGTGTGAATAGCAGACCTAAGGATAATACTTCTCAATTGCTCTACCTTGCGATTTTTTTAGTATTAAATCTGTAAGAAACTTTTTTCCCGGATATTTTTTTTCTTGTTAGTATCTTTATTTTTAATTGAATTGGAATACTTGCTAATAATATCCAAAAGAAGTAATTGTTCACCTACCTACTCAGTACACAAGACAGAAGACACTCGCCCCACCACGAACGAGAGCGTTTGAAGGTATTTTGTAGTCAGGGACAGTCGTGTGGAAGGAGTAGGAGACTTTGGACTTTGTCAAAGAACTTCTACGAATCTTGAAAACTATAGTCCATTTCATGAATTTCTTTTCAAAGAAGGATTAGTAAACGGGTCGTTAAATATAACTCTTGCAACGATCTACTCTTTATAGGACCAAGTAGTTTTAAAGAACCGTTTGCTTACGTACTAACTTTACAGAAAACTTTTCTTGCAACCCACCGTGAGCCCATTTGACTCCCTTCCCTGCATTCTTTCGTTTGCAGTTGGCTAACTTGTTAATGGATTAGACGCTCCCTTTTGTGATGTCCTCGTCCGACAAAAATATAGTGCGCCACGAGAAATAATTGCCATTAGGAAGTACAGTGTTATGTGGTCTTTGTAAAAATTATTTTTCTATAAATTTTACATTGAATTTATATTTTGTGTAATAGATATTATGTTTGTTTTAAAAGCGAGAATTGAATCTGAGATGCGCAAGGGTGCACGTGTTTTCATTTATTGTGCGGTTGTGTGTCAAGCTATGATTGAGATCTTTCTATTTACATTCGTGGCAGTTTTCATTTACTGATTGCGAGAGCGTGTTAAGAGATTTTCCATATACGTAATTAAATTTAAATATTTCCCGGACTCGCGTATGTGCATATACCTCAGCGAAACTCTTAGACTTGTGCATAGGGATGTTTTCACGGGAGCCTAAACACTTTACGAAGAGGCGTGGCTGAACAGCTGTAGCGACAGAGGATACTTCTTTGAATTACACGCAATGTTCACTTGTTTAGCGAACTGTCACTTTAGCTCATTCTTAGAAAAATCCTTTTATACCTATCAGGGCGCAACTGACAGGGCTCCCGCAGAGGCTGCACGCACCGGTCGCCGCTGCGTCGTCGGGACCCTTGACCGTGCCCGCCCTTCCGACCACCGCTCGTGCCAGAGGTCGGACGAAAGAACCTTTGGTGCATACAAACATTGTTTTGTCGATTGGATTTTTTGTTGGTTTGTAGTGATTTTTTTATAATAAATGTTTGTTGTTTTTTCTACAAAAGTAAAGCATCCAACCTGGACTTTATTTCATCTGAATGGCGACTTTTGGAGGAGCAGGGTCTGCATCCTATCATTGCAAGGAAAGGAAATTAAATAAAAATGTGATCACCCCATTTGCCCACGTGCAGAGCGAGCAGGGCGGGCGTAACGTCACTCTATCTATCTATCTATCTATCTATCTATCTATCTATCTATCTATCTATCTATCTATTCTATCTATCTATCTATCTATCTATCTATCTATCTATCTATCTATCTATCTATCTATCTATCTATCTATCTATCTATCTATCTATCTATCTATCTATCTATCTATCTATCTATCTATCTATCTATCTATCTATCTATCTATCTATCTATCTATCTATCTATCTATCTATCTATCTATCTATCTATCTATCTATCTATCTATCTATCTATCTATCTATCTATCTATCTATCTATCTATCTATTATCTATCTATCTATCTATCTATCTATCTATCTATCTATCTATCTATCTATCTATCTATCTATCTATCTATCTATCTATCTATCTATCTATCTATCTATCTATCTATCTATCTATCTATCTATCTATCTATCTATCTATCTATCTATCTATCTATCTATCTATCTATCTATCTATCTATCTATCTATCTATCTTCTATCTTCTATCTTCTGTCTGTCTTCTATCTATCTATCTATCTATCTATCTTCTGTCTGTCTGTCTGTCTGTCTGTCTTCTGTCTATCTGTCTATCTATCTATCTATCTATCTATCTATCTCATCTATCTATCTATCTATCTATCTATCCTCTTCTATCTATCTTCTATCTTCATCTATCTATCTATCTATCTATCTATCTATCTTCTTCTATCTTATCTATCTATCTATCTATCTATCTATCTATCTATATTATATTATATTATTATATATTATATATATATATTATATATATCAAGAAATATTTGCTCAATACCCGCGCGACCTGGCACGGTCAGAGTCTCCCGACCGCCCGTCCGTCCCCGCCCCCCAGGAACAGGTAGCCGGCCGACAGCCGACCAAACGCCGCCGCCCTTTGCCGCCCCGGCCACTTGAAAAAGCGAACATGGATTTAAGACTCCGCAGAAATCTGTTGTAACTCATGCCCGAGGTGACGAGCGCGTGCAACGTTTTATGTCACTTAAAACAGACCCACCGCGCCCAGCGTCAGCGTTCAAAAAAGAAACGTATTATGTACGGGGGACAAATGCGGAGTAACGGAGCGCCGCCCCTTGGCAATTGCTCGAGGCGTGATAATGCCACGGACGCACGAAGGAGCTACCGATCGATCCTTTCAAAACATGGCAGGGGCTAGCGATTTGCTATGCGCACATGCGCGCCGGCCAATGTTTTCTGGCTAGTAAATAATTTTAAAAAAGATAGAGGCCAGCTGCACTGCATTCCTCCGACCAAGACGTGCCCACCCCGCAGGGACCGGGCAGCTAACTTTCATGCAAAAAAATGCAACGGAAATTTCTTCTTTGTATCACATGAGCTCGCGAGCCATTAGCTTGAGTGCCGCCCCGCTACCTCTCTCGATGGCTAATGCTAAACGAATCACGGTGAAGTACTCCGATCAGAGGTGGGAGATCGAAGCCTTCGTCTGGACGCGCGCGAGGTTTCAAAATCACTTCACTTCATTACTACGATCCGCATCTTTCGATTTGCAACTTCGAAATTGTTACTTTAGAGTAACTCTTCATTTACTACAATTCGCTTCTTTCGATTTACAACGTCCAAATTTTTACTCCAGTGTAACACTTTCAAAATTACTAGGATTTTAATCTTTCAACTTGCAACTTCAATAGTGCCGTTCCGATTTCGGACTCGCAGCTCGATGCACTTTATGCATGCGAGCTTGAATAAGTTAGCATTTTTGGCTTCTGCTTTGAACGTGGGACCAACAAGCCAAAAACTGGGACCACTTATGCATTAAGGAGGCAATTATTATCATCTCGGCAATGAACTTGAGCGGGAAACAACCGGCAGTTATCACGTGTATGCCTGCAAACGCTGACATCACAGTGGGACCGACCGTAGCGCGCTGTCGCCGGTGAATCCGCCTGGCAGCAGAACGGGGGAAACTGGATCCGCGCTGCTGTGCTGGTGAAAGCTCACCGCCGACATCCCGCCGTGAAGACGAAGTCATCACGTCGGTACCATAAGATAAGTTATGAATGACATGTAATCGGGTGACGCTCAGCTTATTTTCCCGCCGAGGTGCGGAAGGACTCTAATAAACGATGCTGGGAGCGTGAATGCCGAGAGTCTGGCGTATTATTGCAGGGGCTAATTGAATTTGTTTGCTTGTAAAAAAATTCTAATTAAACTAGGAAGCCGCAGTCAAATTACTAAATGTTTGTAAAACTTAAGTAAGAATCATTTTGCATTCTCTCATCATCATCATCATCACCACCACCTTAAGTTATTTAAACGTGTTTTAGGCTCATTTCTGTGCTTTTATTGAACATGCAAAACAATATATAAGTATTCGCTATAGTTTCAGAGAACAGAAACTAAACTCTTCAGTGTTTGCGTGGATTACTATTGTAATCCAGTCTCAATCACTCGCTGTTTACTGCGAGAGTTGACAAACTTTGACGTGGACTTTTCATTACCTTTCGTACAAGGCCACAGCTATTGGATTATAGCGAAATATGACTCACATGTCAACTGCTACACTAGCGATAAGCCTGGAATCTGATTGGATTACAATAGTAATCCACGGGATCACCACGGATGTTTCAGACCTGAGCTGCCATGAATATTGCTGCAATCAATGCTCTGAATGTTTATAGAAAGAACGTCAGTAGAGAAATGCTGACTATGATGGAATTTTTACTACTTAATCTCACTTTGTTCATTATGAAACCAGAAATGAAAAGAAGGATCGAGAGAAAACCTGTGCCCACAGCAACAAGATCACGCGGGAGACTTATACTGGGAATTCGAAAAGGGAATGAGGGGTTAGCGCAGTCGCTAAAGGGCAATGGGGGACGCTGTTATTACTGTGGACAAAAAAAGCAACACAGTACTGCGTAAATTAGTGGCGTGTGCTCAATGGATGCGTGTGATGTGTCGCATCCACAAGTTATCCTTATCCTATCCTTTCCCCCTTACACACACACACTTACACTAACATGCACTACACTACTACATATTCCGGGAGACCGATCGGGAGCTTAGAGCTTGTCCCGGCTGGGGCGGTGCCCTGCTGGTGGGAAAGTCCTGGTTAGGGGGAAACTCCACTAGCCGCCGGTAGGTCGGCGCTGGATCTCGCCATCCAGCGGGGGAAGACCACCGCCATCTCTCGAGAAAAAACATGCACTAATCTAACGGGAATAATGACCAAAGCATTTGACGCGCCCGGAAACACGAAAAAACCAAACCAAACCAATCCAACCCTTCACCGAAGTTATCTGACGTACACGTCATCTCAGATTTTCATGTGCAGAATTGTGCATGTATGAACCGCCGCTGCCCGGTGACTAATTCCAGAGAGCGATCACAACAGATAGCATAGTCTTGTGATAAGAAAAACTTTACTTTTAATATTATTTGTGTTTCCATTTGTCAGCAGTTGCCTCTGTGTTTGTGGTTCCAGCCTTCTCTACCCGCCCAAAGATCGTCTATTCTTTCATACATGGCTTCAATTGTTCTTGAATTCGAGGTTTTACGAGGTCTTTCCCTTTTCATTCTTCCTGGAGGAGACAAATAGAGAACATTTTAGACAATAGGTTAGACAATCTTGAATCTGACGTTCTCCTCAGATGGTCATTGCATCGTTTTACTTCCTAATCTGTCCACAACAGATTCCGGTTGGTCTATTCGATCCCTGATCTCTGTGCTTCTAATCATCTGCATTCTAGGAATTCAGCAGCTCCTTCGAAGTCCATCCATTTGTACTGCACACAATTTCTGCTTCTGACGTTCCGTGTGGGTCCAACTCTCTCCGCCATAGGTTAGAAAACTTTTAATAATAGTCCTTATAATAATCTTTTAAGTTCTTATGTGAATTTCCCGATTCCATAACACCCCTTTCAACATTCTAATGGCTCTTCTTGACTGTTGCCTATAATGCGGTCGTCAATATTATTTTCACTATTTCTAGGCTTACGTAGGATTGTACCAAAGGGCTTGAACTGCTCAACTAACGTCATCTTTCCTGCTCCTTGAACATCCAAGTCAGTACCTTCTCCTCCTAGTATCAAATACTCTGTTTTCTTCAAATTTAATTTAAGTTCACTCCGTACATAGGCCTGTACTATTTTTCGGATTTTATATTCCGTATCATCTCTATCTTGAGCCACTATGACTTGATCATTCGCAAATAGTAGCGAATGTATTGCTTGTCCTTTTACTAAAACACACATTCCTCGACATTGGGCCTCAATTCCATTCCATCCTTTAAGAACCTCTTCTAAATACATTTTGATAAGAGTGGGAGACATTCTACAAAAATTGATGCCATTGCTAAGGCATGTGCGTCTAGAACTGTTTGTGCTTCTTTTTGTAGAGTTTGTTGGGTATTTGTTTTAATAATGTTGTTTGTGTCATCTGCAAATATGACCACTTTGCTCTTTTGTAGAGTCAAGGGCATGTTGTTGATGTATAAGAGAGATAGTATGGAGCCTAGAATTGATCCTTGTGGCACTCCATAATTTATCATTCTAGGTTGGGAAAATTGGCTTGAAATCTTTTCATCTCTAACATGCTTCATTGTGACTTCTTGACAATGATTTGGAAGGTAAGATTTTACCCATTGATGTGCAATGCCTCAAATTCCCAAAGTTTCAAGTTTGAATAACAGTATGTGATGATCAATAATGTCAAATGCTTCTGATAAATCTAGAAATAAACCAATGGGGATTTCTTTCTGATCTAGAGCAACAATTAGGTCATTTAGGAAGGTGACGATAGCAGTCTGTTGATCTACCATTTCTGAATCCATGTTGGGCTTCTGTCAATATGTCATTTGAATTGAAATATTTTTTGAGTCTATCATTAAAAAGCTTCTCTAGAATTTTTGAAAATCTAGATAGTGAGGATATTGGTCTGTAATTCATGAGCGTGGGTGTTGCCTTTTTTGAATAGTGGCTTAACTTTTGTATTTTTGGGAAGCTACCTGTCATTAAGGAGTGATTACCAATGTGAATGAGTGATTCTATTATATTTGTTGGTGAATGTTTAATGAGGGTGTCAGGGATATTATCCAGTCCTGTACAGAATTTGTTTTTCTTTGATTTATGATTTTCTGTATTTCTGCAGGTGATGTAACAGAGATATATATTGAGTTTGCATTTGGTGATGTGTGTATATTTGACTGTATATTCACATTATTTAAAAAATTGCAGTGAATTAACTTTTCTCTGATTTCTGAGAAATGTCTATTGAATGTGTTTGCTATTTCCTGTGGGTTGCACAGAACATTGCTTTTGTGGTTAAATTCAATGTTTTTAGTGTTTCTGTTAGTGTTAGTGTTTCTTCTAAAAACAGAAAATGCTTTTAGAATATTTTTTACAATGTTCGACATTGCTTTTGTTTTGTTTTGTGCTTTGGCAATGTGTTGATTATTCATTAACAGTTTGGCCTGTTTAATGACTTTCTTCAAGATACTTTTATGTTTTGTAATAACCAATGAAATCAGAACTACATTCGTGGTGAAGGATGGTTTCATGCATGTTTCATTTCCTTTGACATGACGTTTTGATTCCTTTTATAATTCATAAATTGTGGTTTTTACTTGTTATTTTCTTCAGTGTCTGTAGGAAAACAGTGTTGAAATAACTTTGGAATATAATTATGAACAAGTGGTATTTGTGTCTGTTGCTTTGTATACCTCCTCCCAGTTTTCTGAACTTATTAGAGAGTTAAATTTGTTTACATTTTCCTGAGAGAAGTTTCGGGTTTCTCTATAAAGTGTTTCCTTAATAACTTTTGTGTCCATTTCAAGTTTGAGAATTTGATCTTTGGGACACGCCTGTTTTATATTAACAAGTTGCAACATTTATATCTTTATTTTTGATCAATGGCGGTTTTTTATTTTCTGGTAGGTTGATTTAAAATAATTTGTAAGTTAAAGGTTTTGACAAACAGTTTATGCTGAAATCACTGCATAATATAATTTTATAATTTTTGCGTCTTTTAAATTTAACAAGAACAATTTCAAGATTTTTTAAGAAAACATTTGTTTCCTATGGGACTGTGGTACACATATAAAATTCATATTCTTTGTTTTGGTAAATATACAATAGATATTTCAAAGTCTTTATCTTTTAAGAGAGAGGAGTATTCTGTGATTGACACATAATGAATATTATTTTTAATAAATATGCAAGTACCACCATAAGCGTGATGTGATTTACCTATTTGCATACATGACCCACTAGCTAGGGTGAAACCTGGAATGTGTGTGCTGTCTAGTTGTTGAGTTAGCCAGTGTTCACTAAAGCATAATATTGTTAAGTGTTGTAGAACTTGTTCGAGTAATATTTCTAAATCTGTGAGCTTGTTTCTTAAAGATTGAACATTTTGATAGATATTTGTTTTTATGTATTGTGGGCTTTCCTGTTAAGTGTAGTTGCTACAGATCATAGGCAGGAGGTGGTCTGCAGTTGCAACGAAAGTTGTATTTTGGATGAGGATTTCGACAAGCAGAGGAAGTTCGAGCAGAAGATGGAGTAGGTGTGAGAGTGACAGGTGTGGCCGTTGGGATAAGTCATGAAATGGAGGTGGTGGTAGGGGGTAGGTGTAGATAGGATAGTAGTGTGGAGGTAGGTGTAGATGGTGGTAAGTGAGTGTGAAGTAGGTGGCAGTGAGGATGGAAAAGAGCTCAACACTTGTTGTGTTAACATGGCACCAAGTTTCTGTTTGCCTACCTGATTGAGGTGGAGACCATGTTTTGTAAATAAGTTTCTTGAGAGACTGTCAAGATCAAATAGTGTAATTGGTGTCTCTCTCAACTGATGTTTTAGATGTTTGTTTGCCATTTTAATTTTGTTGTTTGTGGAAATGTTGTGCCAGGAGGGCAGATTTGTCATGATGACATTAGTGTGACTGGCAGTTTCTAGAAATGTTGGTAGGTAATAATAATTTTGTTGTTTTAGAAATTTAGCAATCATTTACAAAAAATTAAAAAAAAAATTAATTTAAATTACAGGAAGTTAATTACATATTTTTACTACATGCACTTACAGTAATAATTTACAAATCTACATTATCTTAATAATTTAAATGTTAAAAATTATATAATTGATTATATAAACAATTAAATTAAAAAAAATTAAAAAAACACAATAAACATTCATATAATTTACATTTTATAATACAAAGTCACATTATTACACTAAGAGTAGCATTAACAGAGCACTGTATTATTATAAACTAGCAGATAATTATACAGTGGAAAAAACTTACAATTAGTGTTGGTAATTCACATTATTACGTAAAAAATTGTAAGTGCTTACAGTATCATGACATAATTACATTATTTACTATATTACTAAGTAGTACATTGTCTTATCGAAACTGAGTAACTGGTACATGAAGTGGTCACACTTGTAGTGGTACATGGTTTTAAAATACAGAAAAGTTAAAGCAGTTCAGTTATCTTATATGGACCCACACTGATGAGATGACGTTTATGCAATGTTTTAAAGTATTTATCATCAGCTGATTTTACGGTGACTGGGAGTTTATTAAAAAGCTTAGCTGCAATGCAGAAGGGATCTTTATTAGTTGAAGACTTGTTAGTGTATATCCTGTGATAGCCCCTATGTCCTCTAGTATGATAGTTATGTATTTCTTTATTACTCACAAGATATTGATTCTGATTATTTCTCAATAGGAGTATTACTTTGTAAGAGAGTGCTACAACAGTCAGTAATTCATATTTAATAAAATAATATTTACAGGACTGTCTTGGATTCAGCTTGAAAATGATTCTGATACATTTCTTTTGTAGGACCATCAATCCATATTCTTTTGTGTTGTACCTCCCCATATTTCAATACCATATTGAAGTTGTGAGAAGATTATGTCGTAGTATATTGACAGAAGTGAGTCTGTTTCCAGGTATCTGGAAAAGTATCTCAAGAGGAATATATTTGAGTTTATTTTATTACAAAGGTGTCAACTTGTTTGTTGTAAGTTAGGTTCTGATCTATTAATATTCCTAAAAACTTATGGCAATCAGTTTCATTCACTGATTCCTTGTCTACTTCCACTTTTATGTTTTGGTGTTGGTAACTGTGAAGAAACTTGAAATTGATTAATACAGTTTTATCAACATTTAATTTCAATTCATTTATGGACAGATAACTTTTAATTGATTTTAAAGATTCAGACAGATTACTTTCTAGATGACAAAGATTTTGTCCACTGCTTATTAATGTCGTATCATCTGCATAAGAAATCACAGAGAAATCAGAAGAGCTTGGAATATCATTAACATATATTAAAAATAACAAAGGTCCAAGTATAGATCCTTGCGGAACCCCTGTGGTAATTGTATCAAAATTTGATTTAACTTTGGATAAGAAATTTTCAGTTTGTCAGAAGATCTCTGTACATTGCTTACGCCCTGTAAGGTATGATCTAATGAGGTCATTTACTCCACCCCTAATTCCATAGTAATCTAGTTTTGTTAACAGTTTTTCATGAGATACACTATCAAATGTCTTTGAAAGATCAATAAATATACCTACTGTTTTTTTATTTGATTCCAAGTTTCCAATGATTTCATTAATAAATTCTATAACAGCAGTGGTGGTGGAGAAGCCTTTCCTGAAGCCATGTTGTGATTTATTAAGGATATTGTTAGATTGAAGAAAACAATTAAGTCTTGCTAATATAACTTTTTCATAGAGTTTGCCAAATACTGAAGTCAGGGTTATAGGTCGATAATTCCTAACATCCTGTGTATTATTATTCTTAGCAAGTGGTCTTACAATACTAACTTTTAGGGATTCTGAGGAAGTGAATACAGATAGAGATGAATTTATTAAGTGAACTAGAATATTAAGAAGAGCAGGTTTACATTTTTAATTTTTTTATCATATTTTTATCTTGCTAATATAACTTTTTCATAGAGTTTGCCAAATACTGAAGTTAGGGTTATAGGTCGATAATTCCTAACATCCTGTGTATTATTATTCTTAGCAAGTGGTCTTACAATACTAACTTTTAGGGATTCTGGGAAAGTGAATACAGATAGAGATGAATTTATTAAGTGAACTAGAATAAGAAGAAGAGCAGGTTTACATTTTTTAAGAATTATTGAAGATATTTCATCATTCCCTGACGAGCAACTATTTTTGAGGGAATTTATCAGTTGATTAACTTCATTAGCATTTGTATGATGGAGAAACATAGATTTTGAAGTTCCAGAAGATAAAGTATTACTAGTATTACTGGTTACAGTGTCCTGCTTTGAATTTAAGAAATGGCAGTTAAAGGTTCTACAAATATCAGATGGATTATCTAGAAGAATGCCTTCATGTAGTAGATGTATGTTTTTATGAGTCTGAGTTTTCCCATTGTTAACTATGTTCCACAGTATTTTAGATTTGTTTGTTGAGTTGTTAACTTTATGAATTAACTGATAAGCTTTCTATTCATTTTTTTTTTTTTTTCCTTAAAAGGAATATTCAAATGATAATTTAATGTACTCAGAACAAGTTCCATTTCTCATTAACATCATTACTATTGAGTACTTCAGTCCATTCCTCTCTTAGGAGACATTCATTTAGAAGATGTAGTTTAGTATCCCTCGTGTCATGGGTGAATGTGTATGTGGGTAGTTCAAGACTAACAGAGCAATTTATTATTTCAATGATTTGTGCAGTGTGATCAGATAGATGAAAATCAATATTATGAGAGGAGTATTTATTCATTTCAATGTTTGTAATAAAGTGGTGTATGGTGGAGCTGGAATGGGTTGTAACACGTGTTGCCCCTAACTCCACATCATGAAGATTGAAGCTATTTAGTAAATCGTGTAGTTCATTGTGTTCAATATTAATGTTCTGATCTCCCATAATAATTAACTTGCAATTGTGGTTCCCTAAGAGTTTAGTTAAAAGTTCTTCTAACCTAAGTAGGAAGTCATTAATGCTAGAATTTGGGGATCTATAAATGCCTATTATTTTTATATTCCCTTCCATTGTTTTTATATCTACACCTGCTACTTCAAAAGTCATTTCAGTACTCATGTCTCTAATCCAGTCTATTGAATTGAAAATTAAGTTATTCTGCGCTATTATTGCAACACCGCCACTTGTTTTTAGTTCTCTACAGAAACATTCATGAATTTTGTAGTTGGACAAGTTGGGGAATTTTGTAGTTGGTGGTGTTCTTCCATATTAAATTTTATTGCCATGATTTATGTCGTTCTGCCCACCTATAATTTTTACCATGTCATGTGGTCCGAAGGAGCTAGTCAGTGTGTGTAAGTTTTCAATTACTTGTGCCATCCTGGCACTTGGTTCTTTGAAAACACCAGTAACAGAAAACTTTGAAGGGAGTTTTTCTCTCTCAAGGTGGAGGAAAGGCTCCTACCATGGCTATCTGCTAATATAAGTACATTATTTGAATGAGAGAAAGTATTTTTTGTGGGTGTTTCAGTCTTGCCTGTTTACTGTGTTTTTGAGGGCAAACAAAGTGTGGCCCTTCTTTGTGCTGATCCCTGGGGTGGGTGGTTAGGTTGATGAAAGGATGGAATAGTTGGCAATGGAGGAAAGGAGCTAGGATTGTTGAAGATGGAAAACCTGTTGCTAGTAGGGAAGTGGTGAGAGGTGGGATCAATCACAGGTGGATGGCTGGGAACGCGCGCATAATTAGGCCTACTCTTTCTCATTACTTCCGTCCAGCCATCAGAGTTATGAACGACCTTTTCCAGTCTACTGATCTCCCTAGTAAAGCACTCTACATGTACTCCACTCTTTCCTGAGGTCGGTGTGGAGTTTTGCAAGTGAAAGAATTGCCTGCTCTCTGTTCATGTTGAAAAGTGGTGACAAGTGTAGTTTGATGAGTTGTACTAATTTAGACAAATATATCTATGTCATTTCTTATTGTTGCTTTTCAAACAATTTCTTCAAAGTTTGTTTCAGATTTTGCAAATATGTTTTTCGTAGCTGTATTCTGTAACTGCTTGAACTTAATGGCTACAAACATCTAAATCCAATTTTGAAATTAATGATATGAATGTGGATACACATTCTACCAATATAAATACACAACAGGACTTGCATAAGTAAGAAATACTTAGTAAATTTATTTAAAATACATGTTAATGTAATATTCTTTCTCTGGTGAACATTATTTATTCATACTAATAAATTAAGTCAATTGCAATGTACTCGGTTACGTTTCAGCTAATGTGATAAATGCCGCCTCACGTTAACAAAACAAACAAGATGAAATAAGCCTACATGTTTCTTACTTTCTGCATACTACTTACTTATGTAGTAGAGAAAAATGGTACTGAAAAATTGGTTCACAGCAAAACTGTCCGTCTGCCTGTGAATAACACTTGCAGCGTAAATATAAGCAGGATTTTCACCAAAACTGAGAATCCAATTCGATCTGCCTAATGTGTCAGTTTCTTGAATTTGAGATGGATACTTTAATTTATGGGAATATTTTACATGAAGTTTCAAGGGCATTTTCTAATTTTTCTCAAAAATTGCTGCAAATGTATTTCAAGAATTTCACTTTCATTGGCTTTAAGATATAATTTTTCTTGTAAGTTAATTATTTCTTGTGCTCCTTATCTAATTTTTAAGGCGTTTCTGAATAGTATAATTTAATTTATGTAAGCTATTCATAGGATTTGATTCCATTTTTTAAATTATCCTTTTCCTTTATTTCCATGAACAGTTTTCTCATTATCCAATCTTTGTATTTTATAAATATTGAATCTTTATTTATATTATTGTACTTATTTCATTTTTTTTATATTAATATTTTTTCACTTAATTAATTTTTTTTACGTCCAACATTATCATTAAACATGTTAACATCTGTAAATTAAATCTGATATCAATTTTATTCTTTGAAAAAGTTTTTTTTATCTTTTTATTATCCAAAAAATTGAGACTTGATATGTGAACATTTTGTCTGTCAGCAATGTTTGATACCACTATGAAAGTCACCACTATGAAAGTAGCTTACTATAGGGTAGTGATCAGATATTTTTGTGTGCATCACTGCTGAGTAAATTTCAAAACATTTTGTTCTTACAAACACATGGTTAATTTAAGAAGTGCACAGTGGCGGCTCGTGGGTATTCGCACGTTCGCATGTGCACACCCAAATTAATTCGGTGGCATTTCTCTTAAACATCTCTTAACAAGAGGGGAAAACAAGTTCTCTCAGAATATTTACGAAACATGGTATTTCAAAACACGCGCCGTTCGGAAGCTGCGATTGCCGGTCCGTCCGCCTTTCTTTCGTGAAAGCCAGCGGGAGCACACTCGGGAAAATGCCACCGAGGAAATGGCATCGTAGGGAGAGAAATGAGAGAGAAAGGGTGAGAGAGAGACAAGGAGAGAAAGGGGAGAGAGAAGAGATTGAGAGAGATGAGAGAGGGAGAAAGAAGAGAAACGTTGCGCACCCTAATGGCATGACCACGAGCCACTACTGGTAGAGCATTAAGTACTTTTTTTCTCTCTTTGAGGTGATTCTATTGTATTAAAAACCCCTTGACAATTCATTAAAATCTCAAGGTCATTCATCAGCAAATTATTTTTCCTCAACAGATTTATTTTGGAATCTTCAACAAATATGTCATTGCATTTTCTTTTGTATTTTCCAACAGATGACAATAAACAATTAAAATCAATTAACAAGTTTAAGTGCCAAGTAAAATCTCTTCTGCTGCATATTCTGTCTATACCATTAGAGACTATATTGAGCATGAAAAAGAAAAATAATATTAATTTTATCAATGATACCTAATGTATTAGTTACCTTTGAGATTGTATAATTCTAAAAGACTAATTAAGTCTCTAACAAATATTTTAACTCAGCTTTAGGGCCAATGACCCCATTTCAATCAGGTTTTTCATCAAGTTTTCCTTATTCTTTTAGCAAATGCTGAGATGGCCCCTTGTTTTGTTTCTGGATAATAATAATAATATTAATAATAATAATAATAATAATAATAATAATAATAATAATAATAATAATAATAATAATAATAATAATAATAAAATTGTAATAATTGTAACAATACTAGTAATAAAATACTATTCATTCAGAAATGATTTAATGATATTAATGATGCCTAGTGCATTTAGCAAATTCAGGATGAAGGAAATAGAATTTGGGTTTGGCATTCTCCTTCTACATCAGTTCAACTGCAATTTAACACAGGCAGGATGGGATATGCCAGTTCTTTTTTCTTTGCTTCAACTTGAACATCAACATGAAACAGAGAATCAATGGGATTAGAATTTTATTTTTGTTTTTTAAGGGAGGTAGTGATGTGATTTGTGTATTCCTTCACACTGTAGAACATGTTGTTAAGCAGGAAAGCTTTCAATTTACTTTTAAATCTATGTATTGTATTAATATCTTTAATATCATGGCTCAATTTGTTGTAAAGTGTAAGTATTGCAGTACTTTTTTGATAAAGTGTAGTTTCAGATTGGGGAACATGTAGGTTATCCTTTTGTCGAGTGTTATAGTTGTGTACATCAGAATTTAGAGTGGAAGTGTCTTTGTTTTCCGTAAGAATCTTCTTTGTGAAGACAACTATTTCAAATATGTACATGCATGGTAGTGGAAGAATCCTTAATTTTTTGTGATTGTTAGACCAAGGAAGGTAGTTTCAAAAATTTGGATTCCCCAAAATTAATCCATATTTCAAGTGTGAGTGCACATTTGCATAATACATTGTCCTAAGAGTCTCAATGTTGGAGCTTGACCTGAGGGTGTATAGGGCATAACAAGATTTGGTGAGCATCTTATTAAGATTTGAAATGTGAGCATTCCATTTTAGGTTTTCTTGGATTGTTAGACCAAGGAAGGTAGTTTCCTGTGATATTTTTACAGGATTATTATTTATGAGCAAATGCTGGGAGAGTTTTTCTTTGGATCGGGGATTCATGAAATTTAGTGAGACTGTTTTGCTGATGTTTATGATAAGTTTGTTGTCTTGAAACCATTTTACTAATGCATGCAACGTTTCTTGAGTTTCTTTTTCTAATAAATGTTGCGTTTTTGCTTTTATGATTATGTTTGTGTCATCTGCAAACAAAATTGTTTTGTTATTTTTTAAAGCCAAAGGCACGTCATTTATGTATATAAGGAATAATATTGGCCCTAGGATGGATCCTTGCGGGACTCCACAATTTATCATCTGAGGGTTGGAGTAGTACAAGGAGATTTTGTTATCTTTAGTGTGCTGGAGGGTAACTACTTGGCTACGGTTTGATAAATATGATTTAATCCACTGGCCTGCAATGCCTTGGATCCCTAGCATTTCTAGTTTTGTTAAAAGTATGTGATGATCAATAATGTCAAAGGCTTTTGACAAATCTAAGAAAAGGCCAATGGGAATTTCCTTCTCATTTGGTGCAATAAGTATGTCATTTAAAAAGGAGAAAATGGCTGTCTCTGTCGATCTATACATAGTTTGGATATAAACATAGTTTCACAATCTGTGAATGTTTTCTTGAGCTCTTTCAGGAATGTAGATGTTTGAATAATCATTTTCTCTTTTATCACAGCAGTAAGTTAATTCCTTTGTGTAAAGTACCAGGGATAATACGTTACATCTATAGCTAATTTTCCTTTGAAAATAGTTTTTTTATAGGGGAGTGAATATTTTCATATTCATTCTTGCCAAAAATAGTTGTTGCTACATGTATTCATAATTCAACTTAATCTGACAATGAGTGAGAACAGTCATCCCAGAGCTTATGAGACCATGTCCATTCTCCCTGTAGTAAGTCACATATTTTTTAAACTGTTTTTGACATTAAATAAATAAATAAAAGTATTTTTCAATGCTGTTTTTATCTTACATAGGAAATCTGAGCAATTTTTATTTGGTAGTCTACAAATAAAATCTATTTGTAGATTAATTTATGTATTGAGCTTATAATTTTTCCTGTTATGCCTTCGTAGCTTCTAAAGCTGCAATTTTTACATTTGGACTGAAGATCTCCTCATTAAAAGACTAACAATCCTCCTTTGTTTATAAATAAAGTAATCATTTTTGAAGTTGAAACAATTTATCTCTTCCTCTATTATATGAATTTCACACAAGCATATTTGATGAAAAGTTCATTGAATATAAATTATTGATAATTCATCCCAGTGCTTTCTTAATGAATGGATATTTAAGTGACAGTAATTAATTACATTTTATTTTAGAAAGTATGTAATTATGTTTGGAATCTTCCCATTACAAAGAAATAAAGGAGGTCATCTCCTTCAGCTTAGTAAATTTATTAAGCTAGACAGCTTTTGACAGCTTTGCCATCATCAGTCTCACTGCTCTCAGCAAAAGTCGGAAGACTGAGCCTTCCAACTTGTCCCAAAAGCAGCGAGACTAATGATGACGGCAAAGCCGTTGAAATCTGACTATCACAATAAATTTACCAAGTTGACGGAGATGACCTCCTTTATTTCTTCTTACAATAATGCCAACAACACTACATCACAATTCCCTCAATCTTCCCATTCTTTAATACCATGAGTAATTCAAACTTTTATTTGAAAATTTTTAATTTAATATTTGCTCCAAACCTTAAGTAAAAGGAAAATGAATGCATGAATTATTTTCAAACAAAACATGGTCTTCCAAACATGGTCTCTACCTTACCCTGGTATTCATGTAGAAATTCAATGCTATGCTAACCCAACATGTATTAAATTGTTTTACATCCTCTCTACCACCCACTTTGCTCTTATTTATTTCACAACATCTTAATTTACATCCCCAACTCCACTTTCATTTCATGATCCTATCCCATTGGCCACACCTTTAATTTTTGAATGTGTTCTATCTTTCTCCCTTAGTTCTTAAAGTCCATAAGTTATAACTTTTGTTGCAATCACAGACCACCTCCCACCTATGGCCTTAGCAATTACACTTAGCAGGGAAACACCCACAACACACAAAACAGGTGTCTATATGTATTATAGCAAAATGTACTACTCTTTCAAAACAAGCATATAAATTTGAAAATATTACTCAAGCAAGACCTACAATACTAAATTTTATGCTTCACTGAACATTGGGTAACTCAACAATTAGATAGCACACACATTCCATGATTCACCCTCGCTAGTAGCTCATATTGACAAATAAGAAAATTACATCATGCATATGGTGGTTCATACATTTTTCTTAAAAATAATATTCAGTAGTATGCATCAATCACACTATACTTCTCTCTTGTAAGAGGCCAATTCTTTGAATTTTATGATATCTATCATCAATTTACCAAAATAAAGAACTTGGATTGTATGTATGTATTACAGTCCCACAGGAAACCAATTAATTCTTAAAAATCTTCAAATTGTTCTTGTTTAACTTAAAAATTGCAAAACTATAAAATGATATTATGTAGTGATTTAAATATAAAATATCTGAAAAATCAAAAGATGAAGAAATATTCAAAAATATTTTGGCCTACATAATCTTACAAACTACTATAAATCAACCTATCAGAATATCGTAAAAAATATAACTTCATTGACCAAACTTAATAGTCACAAATGACCAAATTCTCAAGTTTGAAATGTACAAAAAATTATTAAAGAAATACTTTACGGAGAAGCCCAAAACTGCTCCCGAAAAAAACTAGACAAATTTAACACTCTCATATGTTCAGAGAAATAGGATGAGGTGTACTCATCAAAAAACACAAAAGCCAAAATAAACTTGTTCTTAAACATAATTCAATGTTATTTCACCACCTTTTTCCCACACAAACTTAAAATAATAAAAAGCAAGAAACACACACTAGTATCTTGGAGAGTCAAATGAATCAAAATATGATGTGTATGAAACAATCTTTCTCATCAAATATAGGTGTGATTTCATTGTTTACTATAAAACATACAAAAGTATTCTGAAGAAAATAGTAGCTAAATACTAACTCCAACTACTAATGAATGATAAACACAGAGTTAAAGTCCAAAACTATAGCAAAGTGGAACATTGAGAAAAATACCCTAAAAAAAGAAAACAGAATTGTAAAGAACATGAACTTCACTACAGAAATAATATTCTGCACAACTCACAGGAGGAAGTAACAATCAATAAACATTTATCATACCTCTCCAATTCATATACATATTTGAAATAGTTAACTTCACAAAGAAGACACTTATGAGAAAGGATTCTCAAAATGCAAAATGTTTTTATTACAATACTAGGCAAAAAAGAAATCTATAGGTCACTCATGGTGAAACAGCACTCTTTGGAAAAAGTACCCTTATACAAGGCGTTCAACTATATAATGAGACATATCCATTGTATTAAAATACAATGAAATAATAGCTCATTTAGAAATCTTGGTACCCAGGAATGATAATATAGGAGTAAAAATGATAATATAGGAGTAGGAACCCATCTCAATCAGGTTTTTTGTCCAGTTTTCCTGATCCATTGAGCAAATGCTGAGATGGCCCCTTGTTTTGCTTCTGGACATAAATGTAACTTCATTTTCCGTGCACGTCTTCTAGAATTCAGTGGTAAATACAATTATTCAAATTATCGTTTCCATGTTGTCGCGTCAAGAAGTATTATTCCGAAGGACAACATGGATAAGAGCCAAAATTTATTGCCTTTTTATCCTTGAAAATAGATTTTATTACAGGGGAGCTTGTTTTTAAATTCAAAATTCATGTAGTATATGACTTATTGTAGGGATCACAGAAGTTCAAAAATGTGCACACAATTCACTTTTCCCCATAACACGTCATACGCAGTTTTTAACTGCTTTTTTGATGTAAAATAAATAAATAAATAAATAAACAAATAAATACAAAGAGGACATCGGGTAGCCATATTTGTTATTGAAGAATTAGATACAAATAAATATTAGAACTTAGTAATGTTCAAGGTCGGAATAAACAATGAATAATATTCGACATTAGATATTTATAGTACAAAATATAATTATGATTTGGGACGTGGACGTTTGTAAAATATAAATATTTATTTTGGAAGCTTCTTAGGCCTATAAAAAAATACAGGAAAGATGGGCAACCAATAGTGGCAGGGTTTAGTATAGGCGTAAGCGTCGGGTTAAGACAGGTGACTGTCGGGAAACAAGTTATAGCAAATAACAGATTTACTTACAGAAAATTAGAAGACAAACGAAAACGAAGGTGAGTGTTTCACCGAAGCTGTAACTTTGGCAGAAGATATCTGATCGCCGTCGCGAGCTCATGGAAGCCAATATGGTTGTAGTATTTAGTATTTATTTAGTCAAAAACAGTAAAAAAAAACAGCTGTATTTGACGTATGGGGGAGAAGATCATGTGCGCACGTTTCTTGAGTTTCTTTTTCTAATAATTGTTGCGTTTTTGCTTTTATGATTATGTTTGTGTCATCTGCAAACAAAATTGTTTTGTTATTTTTTAAAGCCAAAGGCATGTCATTTATGTATATAAGGAATAATATTGGCCCTAGGATGGATCCTTCAGGACTCACAATTTATCATCTGAGGTTAGAGTAGTACGCAGGAGATTTTGTTATCTTTAGTGTGCTGGAGGGTAACAACTTGGCTACGGTTTGATAAATATGATTTAATCCACTGGCCTGCAATGCCTCGGATCCCTAGCATTTCTAGTTTTGTTAAAAGTATGTGATGATCAATAATGTCAAAGGCTTTTGACAAATCTAGGAAAAGGCCATTGGGAATTTCCTTCTGATTTAGTGCAATAAGTATGTCATTTAAAAAGGAGAAAATGGCTGTCTCTGTGGATCTATTACACCTGAAACCATGTTGTGCATTTGTAAGGATATTATTTGCATTGAGAAAGTGTTTGAGTCTATCATTGAAAAGCTTTTCCAGAATTTTTGAAAATCCTGATAGCAGGGAGATAGGTCTGTAGTTCATGGGATCATAACTATTGCCCTTTTTAAACAGTGGTTTAACTTTTGCCATTTTGAATACATTTAGGAATATGCCTGTTTTTAGAGAGTGATTGCACATATGAGACAGCGGTTGCACTATATATGGAGCACTGTGTTTGATAAGAAAATCTGGAATGTTTCCAGGCCTGCTGAGCATTTATTCTCTTCATTTGTCCAATGATTTTAAAAATTTCAGAGGGGGTGGTTTCATATAAATATATGGAATTTGCAATTTGTGAAACTTTTTTTAGCAATTTCTTGTGGGTCTTGTAAAGTTTGGTTTTTGAAGTGGAGCTCTATATTTTTTCTGTTATTGTTAGTTGGTGCTGTTGTCTTTTTAATTATGTCCCACATAGCTTTTGTTTTGTTACGTGCATTTGCAATGTACTTGTCATTTGTCATAATTTTCGCTTGTTTGATTTTTTTTATTATTATATTTTAAGGTCTTATCGTTTGTGTCAGTTGTCTTAATTACTTCATTCCAATTTTGTAATCTGAGTAAGTTTTGGAATTCGATTATGTTTCCTTGGGAATAGTTTCGAGTTTCTTGGTAAGTTGTCTGTTCTGTGATTTTTGTTTCTATTTGAAGTGTTAGAATCTGGGCAGTGTGGTCACTGAAGCCGGTAATAAATGTAGCAACAGAAAAACTATTATTATTTGCATCTATTATTATTTGATCTATTGCAGTGCTACTATTTTTGGATACTCTGGTTGGTGTATTTATGGTTGTTTGTAGATCGTATGATTTTAGTAAGTCTTTAAATAGATTTTCGTTACTGGATTGAGTGAGGCAATTTATGTTGAAGTCACCGCAAAGAATAATTTTATACTGTCTGCATCTTTTAAGTTTTATTAGAATAATTTTGAGGTTTTTTATAAGAAGATTTTTCAGATTTCCAGCTGGGCTGCGATACGTGCATAGGACCCATGTTTTTACTCCAGTTAAGTCTGTGATAGATATTTCAGTCTTTTTCTTTTATGAGGTGAGTGTGATTGGTGTAGGGTGCAAAACTAATTTTATCTTTAATAAAAATGCATGTCCCACCATATGCATGATGTGCGTTGTTAATATTTCGACATGAGCTGCTAGCTAAAGAGAAGCCTGGTATGTGTGTGTTGTCTAATTGTTCCTTGGTCAGCCAGTGTTCTGTAAAGCATAGTATTGAAATGTGGTTGAGCTTCTCCTCTAGTCAGTCTTCTCCTCTATGTCAGTGAGTTTGTTTTTCAGTGACTGTACGTTTTGATGAAGAATGTGTAGATAGTTTTTATTTTTGTGTATTTTTTGCTTTCCTGCTTTTACTGCAAGTATCAAAACCCTTCAGTATCGAGTATGTCCATCTGAGGCATTCGGAAGGAATTTTTTATGTAAATAGCTCATATTATTTAATAGTAGATTTAGGGTTAGCTTTGGTACAATTTCAACATCAACAAAGAAACCCAGAAGATTGCGGGTGGATGTCGGGGTTCTTCATTTCGGCTACGTGGTCTACGAGCACATCATAACAAACCGTAAGCGCCACGGAAAATCTCTCGCGAGATAACGTAATCATTCTTTGCAAAGAAATTATTGGATACATGTAAGAAAAGGCTTTTAATAAATAATAAAAATCATATTAAATTTGATGGCTTGCAGTAAAAGTATTGTTTAAAAGATTGAATATTTTTTTGAATAGATAGACTCGGCAGATCAACCATTTTGAGTTCTTTTTAACAGAATAAATTTTCAGTAATTACCTAGTTCGTAATGAATGTAACGTAGGCCCACGTAAGTAATATTTAATTTTACAAGATCATGGAAGACAGGCATTAATAAACAACCAAAGATAAACATTTTGAAATATATCAGTTAAACACAGTTTCAAATTGGCTCTATCCAGTGTGGGGCAGATTATATTACTCATAGATGTTAGAATAGTTTCAATAACAAACTTCTTAATAAATTTAAAAGTCAAAACTCAATGTACACAAATTTTAAAAGCTTTCCTATGAAACATACATTTTCAGTACTAAAATACAATAGTAATTAACGAAACGAGTTCATAATTGGATTAACGTTCAGGAAAACGAGCGACGATAGGAGCGAATATTTTATGACGTAGGTAATATTGCTTCTGAAAAAGATATATTTTAGAGGGCCTTGCATTGTTTTTGTTTCCACGAAATATTTGCAAATGGAAGGTACTACACATAATGTGGATAAAATATTAGAATCTTAACAAGGCAAGAAAACTACTGCCCACGAATAGAAAAGACAGGTATGAGAGAGAATACATGTATAAATATTGGGGGAAACCTAGTCACCTCTGACACAGTTTTGCCATAGCTCAGTGGTAAACACAACTGACGTTTACATTTTTTACATTCGTAATCCTAAGACCAAATGTTTTACATGTAAAGCATTTAATTTATTCACGTTAAATATTTTATTTTTTCCATAAGTCAGCAAGCTTAACGGTTATTTTCCCAATTCAGTTGATTTATTCGTTGTGTATATGTAGTTGTAGGTACGTAATATGTGGTGAAGATTTTTGTTCATGTTTCATGGCCGACTGCAATTACCTTGGTTATACTTACACGATTTGGCTCCGTTTCTGAATTCTGATTGGTAGGTATGTCGTTTTAATTGCACGTTTGAATGTTAATTGCACGAATGCTATTAACATAGAGATAATCAACGACTGTTCATGGAATTAATGAGCATATTTAGTTAATTAAACGAAAAAAAGAATAAATATGTCATAAACGTGCATCTACATCAATACTGTGACAGATCACAATGTGTGATAGTGAACAGAAGATATTTATTCAATAAAAAGGTGTAAAAGCCAGTGGCGAAGCGTGAGGTTAATTTTTGAGTAAGGTGAGTCACGGATATATTGTAAACACTACTACTACACCACGTACTACTTAATCTGTGAAATATCGAATATTTTGAAGATGGAGATCAGAAGACAAGAATTTTAATAATAATAGCAAACAATACTTAAATCAAGAATAAGCATACTGCAGAATTGAAAACAAATTGTAAATAGAACTACTTATAAAGACTATAAAAGTTTGCGACTATCTAAATTGTTTGAAATTTTTTTGGAAATCAATTCTAAATGTCTGGTTTTCTTCAGAAAAATTCCACTATTACTTTAAACATAGCATCTTGCGAACACTTACTAGAAAGTTTCTTTTCTATTAAATAGTATCCAAGTTGAGATTTTGTTATTTGATTTAGAATTATGTAAATGTGTTTTAATTATTTGGAGAGTGATAAATGTCAGTGAGACAGCGACATGCAGTTGCAGGTCAACGACATTTCACTTCTAACCTACACATTGATTGATCGATTGATTGATTTTTTCGTGTTTCCGGGCGCATCAACTGCTTTGGTCATTAGTCCCGTTAGTGTAGTGCATGCTTTTTTCGCGGGAGATGGCGGTGATCTTCCCCCGCTGGATGGCGAGATCCGGCGCGGACCTACCGTCGGCTAGTGAGGATTCCCCCTAACCAGGACTCTCCCACCAGCGGGGCACCGCCCTCAGCAGGAACAAGCTCTAAGCTCCCAACCGATCTCCCGGAATATGTGGTAGTGTGGTGCATGTTAGTGTAAGTTTGTGTGTAAGGGGAGAGGATAGGACAAGGAAGAGGAAGGACAGATCGCGTGCGGTCCGTGGCCCGTTTGGTAGGGTACTGCTCCGGCATTCACCTGGTGTTGATCGGAAAAAACACGGAAAACTACCGATCAGAGCAGCCGGCCGCTAGAATTCCCCTCTAGACAGCGACTCAATTCGACATTGCTGAAAAGTAACCTACACATGAATACGCTATTCAATCAACTTACGAAATAAAATTACATTGATGAGATCCTGTTTGATCTTTTCACAACACAATACAACGGGGGGATTCACACACTCTTCGCGATACTAGCCCCCAAATACTTAAAATCAATGTTTTTTTAAATGGTTGTGTTTTATTAAAAGTTAATCCAATGCTAAATAATGTTGGAGAAAACGTGAACATTCTTAATATTATACTTAATGAATTAGTGTCAGAGGAATTCTAATACTGAAATATGGATTAAATAAATATTTTACTCGTGATGTTAGTGGTATTGAAAAATTACTTGAAATTGCTCAATGACCTCTAGCGGACATTTCCGGAAGTTCCACGCAAGCTTGTGATGAAGAGAGCGCCCACCTGCAAGAGTTTAAATTACTAGAGTTGTAAGGCCGCTCTAAACTTCTGCCAACACCAGCTACTCAACGCCAGCTACTCAACGCGCATGCGCGCTCATTTCCCCGCGCCCCGTCCCTGACCTTCATCTGTCACGTTTGGCGGAGGAGACCGCCTCACCCGCAGCACCGGGCAGCAGCGAAGACGCTTCGCATGGAATATGCATGAGAACAGAAATATTAACTTGGTGCGCGTATGTATGGTAATAATCGGTTAAAAAACATGATGAATTTACAATTTTTATTTTTAGTGAAGACATATTTCTCGCAACAAATAAAAGTATCCGAAGTTTTTTATGACAATCATTTATTCAGTAATTTCACAACGTTTCGTAACTCGTTTTGTTACATATTGAGGTGCTAAACTAATGGGACACAGAAACTGTTACTCTACATATCAATTTTTATATACAAAACAACCAAAGAACAACACAACAAAACAAAATCAATACAATACCAAATGGACACTCGCCTTAGTGAGGGAATGCTATCCCATTGAATTACCACGTCAGCAGAACATTCAAGGAAACATTACGAAATACCTCACTCTCCCACATAACTAACCGTTACGAACAGACACTCTATCCAAAGTTTGAATTACACCAACGGGCGTATGAATATATAGTAAGGTTACAACACGGCGTATGAATATGCAGTTGCCAACTAAATCACTATACTGGATCTACATTGTCCGGATCTTTATTTTTAATTTTACATAACACATTGTCATAGGCATAGGTAAAAACATTCATTTCAACATTGGTATTTATTGGCGTTGTCAACTTTGGATACTTTTATTTGTAAACATATATTGACAATCAAGAAGAAATATTGAGATATTTTTCGCCTTCTTCAAGATTCTTAGGGATAGCTCAGCTTATTCTGCCTACCCTGACGCTTCGCTACTGGTGAAAGCGTGAAGAATGCGCATGGACGTGATGGTAGCATTCGTTGCGGGGCGACCGATAACAATAAACACTTGACCAGAAATGTGTAGAAGGGCGAAAGAACAGTATGTCCAGCATGAGTCATTGGATATCCGGAGGGTTTCCATGGCATCAAATATACTGCTCAGCAGGGAAAAGTAAACAACCATTGAGAAAGTGGCTCCCTCATTTGACACGTCAAGTATCAGGAACTCTGAAGTTTTGCATTGTGAATGCATAACATAGCAACGTTGAGAGGGGAAATTGTTTTTATAGTTAATTAATGGAAGAAGTGAAAGGGAGTTAATACATAAATATCAAGGACGGTAGTACGAGGACAAATATTCAAGACAATAGCTGTGAGTAATATGGCGATATCAAAGTTAAAAAGATCGTTTGAATGTATGAACAAACATTAAGTGACATTAAATATTATTGGGGAAAAGAGAATCGAAATTCTGGTGTAGTCTGTTAGATTGTTTTGTTAAGTATAAGGACACCCAGAATGGGCCAAAAATGATGAAAATATATTTATTTTACTTTCCCGAATCATTAATTACTTTGTAGTTTTCTGTGTTAAATAAGACAAATGTCATCCTAATATGTCATCTCAAGTATTTTTTAAATTTGAAGTTAATGTATCATGGAAGTGGGCGTGGCCGTTTTAACACATCGTGGATGTTGCTTGAATGTCGTTGTTTTTTGCTTTTCTGATCTTATCGTGAGAAATGGTTAATAGTTTGCTTTCTAGTGTTGGACACACCGTTTCTGCAAACAACTGAGGGTTGAATAGCATGTAATTACGGTGTTTGAAATTGCCCAGCATATGGACCAGGAATGCACTGAAAACTTGAGGAGCCATTTCCCGAAAGTTCAAAATGTTCATCTTTAGGGACCATTTTCTCAAAAACTACTAATAGGACGCTCAAATTTTAACAGAGCATGTAGTACATCAGTTTCCATTCTTAAACGGAGCGTACTTATAAAAATGATAAAAAAATTTAAACAATATTTTGAATAAATGTTAGTATTTTTAAGAACAAAACTTATTACAATGGATAAAAAATTATATTTAAAAAACTAGTAATATTTTTTTAAAACATCTTCGTTCAATACTTGTAAATAATGAACCTATACTCACAGAAAATTTGAAGTAAGTATATCAAATAGTTTCTGCGAAAATGTTCCTTACATTAACATTGGCGAGATAGGCGATTCCGGCTCCCCTTAAATAATTAAAATTTTTATTCTGTTAATAGGTGAATAGTAGTAAATTTGTGTTCAATGTTTTCTGAGTTTTTTGTTGTTTTATTTATTTCTTGCTTTTGAATGTTATAATAAACGATTGCTTTTTGAAGTTTATTTATTTATTTATTTATTTATTTTACGTCAAAAAAAAACAGTTAAAAACTGCGTATGACGTGCTATGGGGAAAAGTGAATTGTGTGCACATTTTCAAAATTCTGTGATCCCTACACTAAGTCATATACTACTTAAATTTTGAATTTTGAAAGGGAGAAAAAAACTCCCATGTAGTAAAATCTATTTTCAAGGATAAATAAGCAATAAATTTTGAATTTCCATGTGTAGTTCCATGTGTAGTTTTTCTTTATAGAGGATTACCAACTTTCAGAGGTTCTCCAGGAAACCCTGAAACATTTAGCACTTCCTTTCACTAATTTTGTGTGTCATTTGTTTCTCTTGAGCCTTCCATGTAAACATATATTATATGTTCCTTGCTCTTCTTAATCATATGTCGCCCTAATCATTCTTAAAGACATCGGCCCATCTTTGTTTAGGACGTCCTCTGTTTCTTTTTCCATGTCTTGGGTCCCAAGTTGTTAACACATATTTTCATCTGTCATCATTTAATCTGCCACTACAACATCAATTATTTCGTTTATTCCTGTTATTTCTTCTACACAGTGCTTTTATGTGGTAAAGAAGGAAAATGACTGTGTTGGAAAGTTTATTGAATTCCATTATGAGAGTGCAAAGCATTTTGAAGCGTGATAGGAGATGAAGTTATTCTTTTTGGACGTAAAAAGTTAATGCATGCCGGACAATTTCTGCTAGAGGATGCACGGGCTGCATTTGACAACTCGCAGTGTGCACAGTTTTTTTCAAGGAATGTATACTGGGAGGTTTAATGTTCTGCTGAGCACTGACCACAGCGTAAGGGTACACCACAGTTTTTCTTAGTACGTCCAAAGCATTGACAATTTTTGCATTTAATTAGGCCCGTTCATTGCCTTCTTTCTTCTATGTTGATGATTGCATTAAATAGTATAGATAGTTCATATATTTTGTTCGCAGAATTATGTTCTTTTTAAGTGACTGCTATTAATGACAAGGTGTTTTTACATGGACCAGTTAATGGAATCACTGTTATTATGGACAATTTTTGACGGAGTAGTCCTTGAATTATTTCGTCGTCAGTGTAAGATGTTGGAACATTTCGAATTACGACAGAGATGGTGGATTTCGTAGGGTCGTTATAAGTTTGACAAATATTTTTCTTAGATAATTTATGTCGATGCGTAGAGTAGTTTTCTATTGATTGTATTAGAATGATGAAAAATTTCTGTTATTGTAGCAGTGGTGAAGCTGATTCTTGCAGGTGGGTATTCTAAAAATCTTCTCAAACATTTTTTGTAAATTAGCTCCATTCATCGATTTTTTATTCAGCAAAAACGTCGATAATTTGTTCTTTAACATTGTATTTCTGCACAGGTATTTTTGCAGACAATTCTCAATAGGCAATGTACTGAAACGTTTGTATTTATTTAATTACTAATAATAAATGTCAATAGTAACCAATTTCCGAATTTATAAATAATCTGGGCGCTAGGAAAAGGTTACACTTGAATTCATGATTATCTATTACTGTATTAGGAGATATTACAAATAAATGCAAATCCCGCTAGCTCGGTCGTCGGGTTCTTATGAAATAATTGTTGCTACTTACTCCGCAACTAATTACTCAACCTGCCATCCGTAGGGAGTGGCGAGGAATCTGAAAATAATTCTCAAATATCTACTCTAGGATTGCACGTAATGGCAAATGAGAATCAGCTTTCCTTCCAACTATGAATTATAATTTATTATAAATGCCAAAAGTTATCAGACTATCATTGATTATTACAAGTCACTGTTAGGTCATGACCATTTTCTCGTTATTGCAATAACAGCGTTATAGAACATTTTATCCTTTCTTGCCTCTTCGTGCGCACGTCGGTCGATGTCGCCGCGCAGTGTAGACCTAACTTCCTTCTTGTTGAAGTCCACGACGATCAGCGACCAAGTCGAAACTTCCTGCAAACACCTCACAAACACTGCCTATACTCTTTATCTTGCGCCTCAGATGGGCACCTATTTCAAACTAATTATTTTTTCCAAGTGGAATAATATCCTTTAATATTATTTTCTATCACCTAAACTGGCAATTCACAATATCGCTGGTAAAATTTCAAAGCAATTCTTGCAACTTCACCGCGAAAATATTCTAAGTTCACTTTCCAGTTCACTCATGAAAATATTACAAGTCTGAGTTCGCAATGGAACAACACGTGAATTTTACATGTTCCAGTTGCACACCTAATGTGGAAAAGTTCAAGTTCAATGTTCACTCTCACGAAATATTACAAGTCCCGATTTGATAATTAACCTCAGGAAAAATCGCACAAGCGATCCGATCACCACCACGACACGAGTCGGAAGAGAGAGAAAAACACAGCGAGCTTTGCAGGGTGGATCAGAATTCCCAATCTGATCCACCCTTCAAAGCTCGCTGTGTTTTTCTCTCTTGTTTTTTTCGCGTTGCTATGGTGTATCCTCTGCGTATGTGCACCATAGAAACCCACGTCTCAGGACGAACTCGCGTTGCTATGGTGTACCCTCTACGCATCTGCACCATAGAAACCCACGTCTTTTGCAATATTTTTCCTAAAGAAAAGATGACCGTCACTTTTGGTATGTCACAGTACTAAAATGAATGATTTTGATATTTCCCATGCAATTTCTCAGGAATGTCTTTACTCTCTGTAATGTAATCATATTCCTTTTACATAATGATGTAGATAAAGGGAAAGTTAGACTGAGTTGTTTCAACCGAATGGTCTCTTGAACATTTTTTCTAGACCCATTTGTCTAACGAATGCTTCAGCAAGAAATCTGCAGCCGTTTATTTTGCATTATCAGTGTATATATTTGTCAGTTCATTTCGAAGCTGCTCACTGTCAAAGAATGGATGTTCAGGAAAGAAAACTTTTCTGGACGAAAGGAAACTCTTGTAGGTAAGAACCTGCTCTTCGATAAGAAATTCAATAAAATAAAAGTTTGTAAAACCTTGAAACCTGTAACCCATCTGAATCACTACTGTATCAATAATTTTAAAAGAAACAATTTTGTATCTTTGAAATAATTCTGACCCAGAACGTTCATTCATAGTCAAGTCTGCTTTGATGCAGATTGCAGATTTCAATAGCCACTTCGTATATAACACGGTACATTACTACGCATATATACTATTTCTATCACTACAGCATATTACTTACCTCATGATTTGACATTGTTGAGCCAAAACTGCATTTGGATATCGTGAACCGTTCAGATGTTATGATACTAGCGCATAGTCAGTGGGACATTCTCTATAACATTAAATCTCTAGCTTCATTAATTGTTTCATATTCTTGAATGAAGTGGGGTCCGTGTAGGTACATTTATTGTAATATCTAAACTGAAGTAATTAATTAAATTGATAAACTGCTCTTTATCGCGAGATTCGACCAGAATAAAAATGATAAAATATTCGCATACAACAATGGATTCAAAAGAGTGATATCTGACTTTGTTTTGAGTTACCTCTAGTTTTTATGAGAACGTGATATAATCATTAGCTTGCATATAATTTTATTATTGCAGAATTTGAAAATTTCACTCATAACTGGCTCGAGAAGGATTTGTTGAAGGAATGATACAAGTTCTGAAAAATACACTAAAGACCTTTATTCTCAAATGTGTTTTAATAACAAAAGTTTTTAAACTATGTCTCATCCATTTCTTCTTTCTTCTCTTACTTAAAGAAAAAACCGCACATCAATAGTTCAAAATATGTATTACTGAGTTCAAAGTTATAGGGGTAGCACAACATTCAGAATACTGGGGAATGTTCAAAATTAAAGTCATTAAACGGGGTCCCAGTGTTGCGAGTTGTAACAGTGGAGGAGTGTTATAAAAAGCAAAATTTTCCGAACTATTTTTTGAATGATCGCTTACACAGTAAATTGTAAATACACTACTCCGTGTATGTTGGGCGTGTCTACGAGAATATAATTAAATTGATAATAACGACCAACTTTACACAGACTATTCGTAACTCATCGTTACATATTTAAATTGCATTAATACCGTCACATTTCGAAAATCGATTTGTCTTCTTCAAGACAAAGAACTTAAATTTATTCCACTATAGACGTGATGTTATAATAAACAAATTTAACCTTAATTTTATATCTTTAAGATCTATCATTTGAAGACAAAAATTGATAGATGAAACGTGACATTTTAATCCCTGAACGCGGAGGCGTTTGTGCAGTAACATCCAACGCGGATGAGAGGGAAACGGAAGCGATGTGTGCGTCCCAACTTAATATAATGTAACTCTACGAAGATTAATGTCCCGCCTCCGGACTGCATCCCGCCATAGAGAGAAAGAACGACGTCTAGAGACGGACATCCGCGAAAAAATGTGATAGGAATATGTCCAAAGACGGCATCCCGTCACAGAGACGATAATCTTTTGACAATTAGGGACAAATGTGATGTGAACCTGTTGTCTCAAAACAGCATCCTGCCGAACGAAAATCGTTTGTCATTTAGGGACGGAAACCGAATGCGTTGCCCAAAGGTAGTTTTCCGTCTCAGAGAGGATAATCCCTTGAAGTCTATGGTTGGAGACCGGCGAATACCAGAAACCTGTTATCCCAAAACGACAATTCTGCCATAGAGAGGATAATCACTGGGTGCCTAGAGACGGTTTGGTTTGGTTTTTCGTGTTTCCGGGTGCGCCAACTGCTTTGGTCATTAGTCCCGTTAGTGTAGTGCATGTTTGTTTTTCGTGAGATTGCGTTGGTCTTCCCCCGCTGGATGGCGAGATCCGGCGCCGACCTTCCGTCGGCTAGTGGGGTTTCCCCCTAACCAGGACTCTCCCACCAGCGGGCCAACGCCCCAGTCGGGACAAGCTCTAAGCTCCCGACCGGTCTCCCGGAATATGTGGTAGTGTAGTGCACGTTAGTGTACGTGTGTGTGTAAGGGGAGAGGATAGGACAGGGAAGAGGAAGGACAGATCGCGCGCGGTCCGTGGCCCGTTTGTTAGGGCACTGCTCCGGCATTCGCCTGGTGTTGATCGGAGAAACCACGGGAAACTACCGATCAGAGCAGCCGGCCTCTAGAATTCTCCTCGAGGCAGCGACTGAATGCGACCTAGCTGAAAAGCTAGGTCGAATGTCGAAAATCCTGCTGCCGTGGGGGGTGGGAACCTAGGACCTCCCCGTCAGAGGCGCTGCAGTGACATCAGTTGATGCACTGAGCTACCGCTCCCGGTCCTAGAGACGGAGAACCGCAAATAGAGGTGAAAGGTTTGCAGGACAGCATCTCGCGTTTTAGGGATAATGTCAACACCACCAGGACATACAATTGATTGGGATTTTGGAAGTCGCCATAAGTTATGAATATTCTGTGTTAAGTTATTGTCCGTTAATAATGGCATGCCAATGGGGATGGTCAATACGGAGTCCAGAGTTTCAATATCTTGTTTACATATGGAGTTATCTTTCGATTCAATTTTTAGACTTTGATTATTAGTTGAGTTAGCTTTTGTTTCATCTTTTAGGGCTTTTGTTATTATTTGAGTTATCTTTTGATTCATATTTTAGGACTTTTATTATTATATTTCTGCCTTTCAACACTAATCGGATATTTACAAAAATATTTAAAACGTCCGTCATATATATTCGGTGCGTGTCAACTTCAGCGTTCTTTTACCGTCAGAATCACCTTAAAAACTCATTTTGACATCTTTGACGTAGAGAACATTTGTGAAATCGGACCAACGTTCTCAATAATTTTCTAAAAAAAAGCCATATCTGTCCTTGCGGAAAGGATAGCAAGCCCAAAAAATGTGCCATTGCTACAGACATGCAGAAATGTACATTGGACTGACAAATGACTGTACATTGTACAAACATGCAGAAATTTATTGTAATTTATTTATTGCCATGCTTATATTTATGCTATGCTATGCTTATATGTATTTATTGCTAATAATGTATTAGTTTTAAAGTAAAAAAATCCATTAAGGTTTCAATTTATACTGGACTCTGGTACTACCCCCATTGGTATTCTCCGGGTACTGGAATGGCATTGATATGCGGTTGTTTAACAAATAAACCACTTCTCCCAACCCAGAGTTCATAGACCGGCGCCCTGTGCGCGGTCGGCATGCGTCTTCAAGTGGTACACCAGCCTTTGCTTGCTGGAAAACCGCCTTCCGCACTCGTCGCATCCGAACGGTTTTTCCCCGCAGTGTGACCTCACGTGGCGCTCCAACGTCGTCTTGGCTCCGAAGCGCTTGTCGCACAACCGGCATGGATACGGTCTCTGCCCGGTGTGCGTTCGGAGGTGCTGCGCCAGGGTGCCGCTCTGAGTGAAGCACTTCTTGCATTGAAAGCACTCGAACGGTCTTTCGCCCGTGTGCGTCCTCTCGTGCTCCTTGAGGCGCTGATTGATGGCGAATGACCGAGCGCACACCGCACATTTGTACGGTTTTTCGCCGGTGTGGGTGCGCATGTGTTGCGCCAGGCTGGTTTTTGTGGTCACCTCCTTGCCGCAAATGGCGCACTCGAACTTTTCCCCGCGATGTGAGCGGTAGTGCAGTTTGAGGTAGTACTTGGAGGCAAAGCGTTTGCTGCAGTGGCAACAAGAATACTCTCCTCGCGGCGTTTGCCCGTCGCCGCGGATCTCTTTCCAAGGAACCAATTTGGGGTCTGTTTCGACGTTGTAGATGCTTCCGCCATTGATATTGTTTTCTTCAGATAATGGAAGCATGAAAGAGTTAGTGTCACTGCAGTCGCCTTTGTCCCAGGGGACCAGTTTGGCAACTGTTTCGAGTCTGTAGAAGACCTCACCACTTTTATTACTATTATTATTGTTATTATTATTATTATTATTATTATTATTATTATTGTTGTTGTCACTGCTGAAACTGCTGTTAGTGGCAGTCCTTTCTTCACCTGATGACATAGGACAAAAGTCATTGTGATCGCAGCCATCGTGGTCCCACAGAATCAATTTCCCGTCTGCATCGAAATTGTAAATGATTTCATCGTTGTTGCAGTTGCTTCCTTCACCTGATGGCAAAAAACAAACAAGTGCACTAAAGAATTTAGTGAACAAGAGACAGTCAATACATCATCAAAAGGAGGTCGACTTCAAATGTTACATTATAACAACTGGCTATTAATTATTTGATAATTAAAATACTAAAGAAAACTATAGATACATTCAATAATATAATATAATAAATGTATATTACATAAATATCACGATCGGATTATTTTTCCAATTTCCCTTGATCCTTTGAGCAAATGCTGAATTGAGCCCTTTCCTTTCTACTGATAATAAGGGCTTCTCGATTTTCACATATTTTCTTGAGTTCTGAGGTGTGTTAAGGGGAATGCTCATGGGAGGAGAGTTAAGGGGATTGTTTCGTGAACAGTAGGCTACTACAAAAATCGTTATCCATATAATTACGATATCGACGATGCTAATATTAATGATAGTAATAATAATAATAATAATTAATAATAATAATAATAATAATAATAATAATAATAATAATAATAATAACGGTAAAGAAGTGTTTTCTAGGAATGAAGTGTTTCTCTTTCAAATGCTGTCATTGATTTTAGCAATAACATCTGCATGAAGTTTAATCATGACAAATGTGCGAACGTCAATTTAAAGAGAGGCAAAGTGACCATTAAGGAAATAATTAAGGAAATCATGGAGAGACAAATATCACTTCATAGACAATATCTAAAACGAATTGACAAGGAGGAGATCATTAAAGATAAATTATTTGTGTTATAAAAGGGGAAGAATGAAACCACGATCGGAAGCACTTCTAATAACTGCTTAAGATCAGGCATTGAGAACACGACTAGTGATAAAGTGGTTCTCAAAATTTCCCAAGATGATAAATGCCGCATCTGCCAAGATCAAGTAGAAACAATTGAATTTTGAAAACGTGCACAGAATTCACTTCTCCTTATAGCACGTCACACACAGCTTTTAACTGTTTTGACGTAAAATAAATAAATAAAATAAATAAATCATATCGTCTCAGGTTGTCCAATTGTAGAAAAGACCGAATTCTTGAAAAGACACGACAGGGTATTTAGTTACCTCCACTGGCAGATCTGTACCTCCTTCGAAGTTCCAAACACATTCTCACACAAGTGGTACGACCATACTGTAATGATTTGTGGGACTAGCCCGCAAGAATGCATGGAACACGGAACTTTTATGTAAGCAAAGAGGAACTAAGAATGAAACAAACAATAGACAACAGCGGCGCATAATAATAATTATTAGGAAAGTAATAGAAAACATAAGGGGTGGTAATAGGCGTTATGAACAGTGAATAGAACCCAAATTTAGGAACATTTTAAAACAAGAATCACATTATTCGAGCCACGGGTTCCGTAAATATCATAAATTGTGTAAATTGCATGCATAACCCGGCGAAGTTGAGAATATGGCACCCATTGTTGTACTTCTGGAAATACACAACAAGACGAGTTTTATTGAATATCCAGTGAATGCCTGGGTGGATTTTGGCCAAACTCTCAGAAATTATAGAGAAAAATATTTAGATCAGGGCAAAATTAGTCACGGCGCGGGGGAATTTATGTAAGGCTCGGAATAAATTATTATCCAGTTTCATATCATAGCGGATTAAGAAAGAATTGAAAGAGCGACCAAAGATGTAAGTGAGTTGAGAAGACGGAAAATAAAGGTTTTTGGAAAAAGGACAACAGGAAAAGGGAATTCGGTAATGATTACAAACCGACAGTTAGTAAAATTATGAAACAGAGAGTAAGACGCAAGATGCCCGAAAACAGTGAAAATGTGAACGTTTTCGAACATTTCTTATGGTGATGGGCATATGTTTGATAAAAGACAGTCACTTGGATTGTGTGGACCAACAATGTAAAATGTGTTACAGACAGAATGAGTTCGGGTCTGATGATGATCGCACGCGTTTCGATGTTATGTTAAATTTTTGGAGAAATTTCGCGGGTGTTGTGCAAAAGTTATTAAGTTATTTTCGGTTATATAAAATCAGTTGTTCAGATTAAGTGGAGCGAAAATTCAATGTAATTTGTTTAGAAATTCATGGAAAAAACCCGCATGGACAGTATTCACGCAAGTTAGGCGCAGGAAACAGGAGCGTCGCAAAAGCTAAATACGTCGCGAGAAATAGAAGTAACGTTTAGGGAAGACGCGATTAGTGCAAAGAACAATAATCGTGGATGCATTGGTAATTTTTAAATGGACGAGTGCATCTGGGATCTGATGGCAGCTGAACGGGAACTGCATGCATGAATAATGCACGTTACAACTAGCAACGACGGGCGCTGACAGGAAGTGACATCGCCGCGAAAAGGGAAGTGGCACGAATTATGAAATAACTGTATTTTTTGTTTGTTTACGCGCAAGTCCAAAGAAAGAGAAATTCTGTCGAAGACCAAGTCCTGATATTAGGTCAAGTATAGGATTATAAAAAGATCACGACAGAATGCGCATTCTGATGTATGTATGAGATATTTTTGGATTATATTTTCAGTGTGCATGTTTGTATTTTCTTCTCCTGTGTGTTTATGTATTTGTGTTGTCATGTTTTGCACGTCGAAGGGGCAGACTGTGCTTATGGATAGGATATAAGCAAAGGAAACCCGAAATTAAATGTATGAGCATCCCACATGGCTCATAATTGCTTTGAATCCATGTGTTTTTATTCAGTAGTTGTATGAAATTTGACCCAGGCACGAACGAAACGGACCCTTACTTCAACTCCGTATGGAGTGAGCGCGCGGACTACGACACGGTAGGATATAAATAATGATTCGAGCTAGCAGAGGTACGGGCAACCGATAAGCGAAGGTATTGTGGCACACAATTATAAATCAGAGCTAGGGCAGGGCAAAGATAGTGCACGTGACGAGTACAGAATACAGCACCCGGTGCATTGGACGCCCAACGTGTGGGCGTGATTAAATATAGAAAGAGTAACCGGAGAGAGGATACACGCGGAGAATACGTTGCATTGGACGCCCAACGGGCCGTCGTGATTGAATACACGAGCAATACGTTGCATTACCTAACGGGCGACGGACCGCGCGCGATCTGTCCTTCCTCTTCCTTGTCCTATCCTGTCCCTTACACATACACATTTACACTAACGTGCACTACACTATCACATATTCCGGGAGACCGGTCGGGAGTTTATAGCTTGTCCCAGCTGGGGCGGTGCTGGGGTCCCCGCTGGTGGGAGAGTTCTGGTTAGGGGGAAATTCCACTAGCCGACGGAAGGTCGCCGCCGGATCTCGCCATCCAGCGGAGGAAGATCACCGCCATCTCCCGCGAAAAAAACATGCACTACACTCACAGGACTAATGACCAAAGCAGTTGACGCGCCCGGAAACACGAAAAAATCAAATCAAATCAATCTAAGTGGAACGAACACTCATCACAACCGATGACGTCTGTTGCATTGTGTACAATGTTGTACAACCAACAAATTCAAACGAATCGCACGATAGCGGCAAACAAACCTGATTTTGTTATCCGGGATTTGGATATCTACTTGAAATGTGGCAGTGACGTGCTATCAAAACGTCGTAACCAAGGAGGCAGAGAAATGACTAAAGAGTTTGGAAATCGAGATCGGCCGAATGTGAGGGGAAAAGTCACACATCTTTTAAAATTAAAAAAAGGAAATGTATAATAAAATCGAATTTTAAAAACTTCAATGGGGTTTTTATTGTAATAGAATTTTTATTATTAAAGTATTTTTCCATGTAAAATTTATTAAATGAATTATGTATAGATCCACATTACATAATTATGAATTATTAGTGGAGGAATTATTATTAACAATAAATTATAAAAAATGCCAATTTTTAATTAATCAAATTACCTTGTAATCATTAATACTTTAAAATTTTTTTTCAACATCTAATATATAAATAATTTTCTATATTTATAGTTAGATTTAGCAATTAGTTTTTAGTTAATAATGTAATTAAAATTATGAAAAATATTTACTTTTAAGAATGTTAAATCACTGTAAATTGAAACTGTCATGAACAAAAAAAGAAAATGAACAATTTGAAAAAACTTAGAAAAAAATGTCTAGGTTGTAATTTTGCCTCATTTTCATCATTTCCTTGTGTATCAAATTACAATGTGACATCTAAGTACAACGTGAAATTAACTTCAAATAGTGAATCTGAGGGAATTATATGCTCTATAAAATTAAAAATGTAGTTTTTTTTTTTAGTTTTACTGAATGAAGGGTGAGACACTTTTGCAGATTGCCAAAATCTCCTGTCCTAGAAGTCAAAAACAAAAATTTTGATAAAGACCCGCAAGAAAGTGATGAGGCTGAAAATGTGTGAGAAACCTAACCTTCAAGGTTTTGCTTGTGCAAAAGTGATCGACACCTCTACTTGTTGGTTCAGGAACTTGC
Organism: Teleogryllus oceanicus; assembly: GCA_964035755.1. NCBI lineage: Eukaryota > Metazoa > Arthropoda > Insecta > Orthoptera > Gryllidae > Teleogryllus > Teleogryllus oceanicus. The sequence continues at coordinate 58,433,153 of CAXIVR010000013.1, forward strand.
AGGATGACAAACAACACAATTTTCAAAATCTGGCAAAATGACCCCAATTCACGATACTTACATATACACATTCACATTTTCTACATACCTATAATATGCAAATATATTTAATATTTTAACTGTGGCATTGTATGTATTACATGAATATACTGTATATAAGAGTACGTATATTACATAATATTCAAAATTTTATCAGTCACGTAAGTTCAACAGAGGAGGCCTTTGGACCAACAACTTATGGGAGCTCTCTAATTAAAGACATGTCATTAATTTAATTTTGTGATTATAAACGGAATTTTTGGAGGAAAACATTTATTAATGTAAATTATTACAAAAAAAAATTAATTTTAATTTAATTTAAAATTAAATTTTGGTCTTTCCTTTGCATTTACACATTTATCAATGACAGTAGAAGTATTACTTGCAACAACATTGTTTTTCATACTCAACTGATAGAATATTTAAATTACTTAGATGTCTTCAGTCATGGTACTTCGTTAATATTTTTAATGTGCTCTAATTTTGAAAACGTTCTTTTGACGCTAGCAACTGTGACAGAAAGTGCAAAAAATAATGACAAAACCGTACACATATCAGGAAAACTGTTAATAATGAACAATGTTCAATTATTAATAAGTTGCAAGATCTTTAACAGACTTTAGTTTTGAAATTTGCCTATTTATACAAGTGCCCAGAGACAATAACAGAGAGGACAAGTTTTCTGTAACATCTGCGAGGTATTTTGATTGGGACTTTTGTGTTTCTTCATAAATTTCATTATCCAAAAGTGCTATAAAAACTTGTGGCTGCATAACTTTGATAATTGCCACTGTATTTTTCAAATCGTCCGTCCAACTGGTTAATGGCATTATCTAGGCATTCATAGAAACGATTAAGTTTGTATCTTTGTTCACCACCAATGAGTAATTTTTCAAATCATCATAGTGATTTTGAGCAGTCTTCAATTCTTTGCGAACTCCATCAAGTAAATTCTGTGCCATTTCCAAATCCAAAACGAGGGCTTTGAAGGTAACAGTGTTAGCTGATGTTAGTATTTTGGAATGGTTTCTTTTTTCAAGTTATAAACTTCACTCCCTTCAGATATTTTGTTAGAAAATGAGATTATTGATAAAGCTTACAAAATATTAAAAAATTCCAAATCTTATAGCTATTAATAATCATTCCATGATGACCATCTTGTAGGACAAAATCATTTTAATGTAAGATTATTTCACTTTTTATCTAAATCAATCATGATTAATAAAATTTTCTGATTAATACTATGCCCAAAGAAATCAGAAATTCATTCCAGCAAATGGTAAAATGACCGAACTTCCAATATCCCATTCATGGTATCATTAAGCACAAGATTTAAATTATGAGCAGCATAATGCACAAACAATCATTGTCAATGTTGAATTAATTAATAAAAAATTAACAGTTAACTCACAGAAATTTACTTATGCGAATGTTGTGTCAGGAGATAATTCCCATGAGAAAAGAAAACTCCACCAACTGTAATTAAATCTAAAGGTGGTTGATTGAACATGGTTACATTAAGAAAGCTATAAAAATGAGCATTGATGTTGTGAAACTGCAAATAAATGTAAATTCACTTAAAGAAACTAAAGATGGATCATTGGTTGTAAAATAATACTAATAGTATTGAGATAACAATTAGTAGTAGATACAATCAGTGATTGCAATGATACAAATAGTGTAACAATTGTTACTGAACAGAAAAAATTCTGGATAATAAATGTAATATTGTGACCCAAAAATTGAGAAATCCCTAAATGTTAAAATAGTTGAGGTTGAAGATTGTTTTTCTTTATTGCTTCAGCGGAAGCTATATTTATTGAACAAAGTTTTTGCAGATTATAATGAAGATGCAATCAAAGTTGTTCATGTTCAAAATATTAAAGCTGGAAGAACCCAGACAACTTATGTTGAACTCAAACTGCAAATATTCAGTAATGTCATGTAAAGTCAAAGTAATGTCAAATAAAGCTGTTTTTATTGGGTGCTAAAGATACCAAGTATATGATTTGGAGATTTGAGTATGTGCTAAAAATGTACCAATAATGCTTGTTGCTCATATTGTTCTGGGCCTCATGAAGGTAAAAACTGTCCAAATAAAAATATTAAAAAAATCTGGAAATTGCACTTAAGCAAAAGAAAAATATAAATGTAAATATGACACGAACCATTGTACTTTTGAAGAACACTTATTGAATCATATACATTTTTTAAAACTGTACCAATTGCAATACATTGTAATTTTAACAAGATTTTTTGCTATCTTAAGCTAATGGTCTGGGATGGCAATGACTGTAATAAACTAGAAATGCAAGCCTTTAAATCTAAATTTAATTGTATAGATAAAATACCTTTATTTTATCATGAATAAAATAAAAATCTGGATTTATTTAAATAGCATTGATATTTTTCAGCACACGACATAATGTTTGAGCAATGCATTCCCACAGGATTCAACTCTGCATCTGTTCATTGTTCTTATCAGTTCTGCATAACGAAACAATACAAGAAGGCGCTAATTATTGCGACACATGATGTTAGATATTTTCTCATGTGTGAGCAATCCAGTTAAATTTCAGTACTCTTATCACATCCACTTTCCTCCCAGTTATTTATTCTGTTTTGTGTCTTGAATGCTTGCATGAAGATCAGAAAGGCAAAGTGTTTCATCTTGATCGTGTTTACACCTGATATCAAAGGTAAGATTCATAGATTTAGCAAGATTATCATCCGCCATCTCTTTGCTGTAGTTTCTGTTAGCTTTTTCGTTTTAGAGTAAAAATGTGTTTTGTGAGACAGCAACCACAGAGAAAATTAGATATGCTTATTATTCAATGAGGAAAAATAGGTTCATGCAGCATTGTTTAATACTTGGTCAAACATCTCTACAAAGACACACAAGAAAGACTTTGCAATGAATATAGTTCTGAGGAAGCTTATTTTAGTTCATAAATTGTCCTACATGTTTCAATGTGGTTAAATTGTTGTATACTGCATTTGATTGTACTCCATGATTTGCTTTTCTTAAATAAATTTGCTTCATATAATACATCACTTCATGACAGTGATTTTGATTTGAGAGCTAATTATAAATAAAAATGATGCGCCAGCATGTCATATTTATGGATTATTACATCTATGCAAGTAATAGAACTCAATAAGAAACATATTAGAATATTAATGCATGAATTTGATTCATAATAAAACAATAAATACAACATAAACAGTTCTTAGAAGAAAGGCATAAAAGAAATTTGAAAGAAAAGGCGGGTTAATGAACTAAATAACAATTTACGAAAATTATCTGATCTATATATTTTCAATATAAATATAAGAAACTTAAATAAAAACAAAGACTGATTGTGCTTATTGATAAATTCCATGCATTCATAATCAGACATTTTGTTTGTTCTGAAACGTACAAAATAAATTGTTCAAATTTATATGAAATACCTGGGAATAACTCATTCTTTACAAGTATCCTAAATGAAGTTCATGGTATCTGTGCATTTGTTTAAAAAGACATTAAATATAAAAATAGCATTATAAATATTGGGAAAATGAAAGCTATTGTTACTGAACTGCATTCCAATAAAGGGAATATTTTCCTTACTTCTTTTTATAGATCGCATGAGTGAAATGTACATGATTTTGTTACATACATCTTGATATATTCTTAAATGATTCTGTAATTATAGAAAATCACCTAGTAATAGGAAACATAAACTTGGATTTTCTAGAGAATAATCATGTGGTGCTTGACTATATATCAAATTTTTTATGAATGAGGCTACACTTCCATTTATCAATATTCTAACTAGAATAACTAGTAGCTCAACCACTTGCATAGACCACATATTTGGTAGAGTAAACAAATTTATTGAAATAAAACCAATAGTCTGTGATTAGAACCTAACTGATCATAAGGTATACTCATATTATTAAATTTCAAACCAAAATCTATCACTGATAATAAAAATGGTATTAATTTGAGAAAGGTTAAGATGGTTTTAAGGTCCAATAGAAGATATAAAGCCATATTATACGATTAAAAACACATTATATGAAGAAAACAGTAAGTTTGTGTTGATGTGTTAATTATCTAGAAATCAACTTAGGTTAAGTTAGACATTTAGGAATCAATGATTTGTATTATTTCATTAGACCTGAAGATGGGGGCGCATAAGCTCTTCAAATGCCGTTAAATACTGGAAAAACTAACACTTAAAATTTAATTTGAATTGTTATGAAATAATTGGGGAAAAAAGTTGTCTGCTGTCTATAAATTTTAAAGGGATCTGTTCTTAAGAGAAATACTTCTGTAAGAAGACTATAGAATTGTATAATCAAGTTTTTGATCAAGGTTAATTAATTGACAATGGTTTGATAATGAAAATAACATAGATAAGGCTGTAGACATTTTTATTGAATACAATATGCAGTAGAATTTTCTTCACATAAATGTAGCTTCAATGCAAAAAATAAACCAAGAAAACTGTGGATAATAAAGAACTGATAAAATCCTGCAGAATTAAAAATCGTTTATATAAATAAAGTAAACCAATTACAAATGCAAATGATATTTATACTAAAAATAAATATAACACATATATAAAAGACAGCTATACATACTAATTAAAAGTGCTAAAAATACATACTACAAAAGTATACTGCTCCACCAAAGGAGTACATGACCTTGACATTGGTGGTGGATCTTGAGTACCCCCGTGATCCTGAGAGCTATGCTGGTGGTAGCGTAGCTACTGGTAGGGCCTCCCTTGCCGGACCGGTCAAAGGGGAGTGGTTAGACGAAGAAGTACTCCAGAAGACTGGGGCTCAAAGAGAAAACATTTGGTACAGTGCGCTAAAGAGGATCTTGGAACGATGAAGATGACCTCAAAGATTTAGGCAAAAATCCTAGCCTACATGTCTCTGTAGGGATGAAGGTCATGGAATGATTTCGCCAATTAAACTACGAGATTCCTAAAGAGATCTGGCCAGGAGCTCAAAGTCATGGTGAAGCCAGCCTCCAAGGGGAGTAAACCCTAAAAAAATCCTGGCCCTCCTAGTAGGGGGTTGGGACAAAGGACCAGCTCATTGTCCATGTTAAAAACTATAAACGCTAAAAGACCTAATCGTGAGAAAACAGACAGCAACTGGAGACGACCTAGGCAAAGGAAATGGATAATGAATATTGGAACATGGAATACTCGAGATCTGAGAAATAAGATACAGGAGGTAATTAAGGAACTTCAAGATTTAAATATGGATATTGCAAGTTTAAGTGAGACTAAGAAAAAGGGCACGGGTGTAGAAGAGATTGGACTCTTTATGTTCATATATGGATAGTAAAGGGATTTCAATAGTCATAAAAAATAAGTTCAGCAATCATATTAAAAGTTGGGAAGCTATAGATGAGAGGCTAATTAAAGTAAGTTTAGAAAGTTTTAGATACAAAAGAACGCTTAAAGTGTGTGTGCCGAATGAAAATGAAGATACTAGTATTTTGGAGAAATTTTATTCAAAAATAGATGGGGTAATGTGTGGTAAATTGAGTGTGAACATGGGGTAAATAGAGAACTTATTTTATTGGGCGACTTTAATGCTAGAGTGGGAAAATCTGAGATCTCAAAAGTCGTTGGACAACATGGAGAAGAGGTGGAAAATTCAAATGGAAGAAGATTGGTTCAACTATGTGAACAGCATGAACTTATAATTAGAAACAGTCACTTCCAACATAAAGATAAGCATATGTTCACTTGGGAAGATAAGGTAAGAGGAAGGAGGTCTGTAATCGATTACATAATCACTAGACAAAATTTAACTGGTAAAGTCATGTCACTGGATGTCAGAGCACACAGAGGCCCAGATGTAGATCCAACCTTATCTAGTGAAGCCAAATATGTTTCCACCTTAAGACAAAAAGAAATGGAGATCAGAGATAATAAGAAAGACAAAAATGTAAATAGTGAAATAGAAATTATAATATAGAGGGTCTATCACAACCCAGTATAAGATATTTATTTTAAAACAGTTTGGATAATTTACTGATTGAAGACATAGTTGGATAAAATATGAAGATATATGAACACCTCAAAGATAGAATACAAAAGCAGCTAAAGAAGCACTTTGAGAAATACCTCTAAATAAGAAAAGGAGAGGGAAGAGCTATTGGATTACTCAAGACCTGAAACAGGAAATAGAGATGAAGAGGATGAAGTATGAAAAATGGTTGAGTACAAAAGAAGTGGAAAGTATGGAGAAATGTAAAATCCAAAGAAATAGAATTAGAAACATTATAAGGAAAGAAAAACAACAATGATGGGAGCATACATGTGATGAAGTAGAAAAGTACACAGGTGAAACTAAAACGAGTGAAATTTGGAAGTTCATAAAACAGGTCAAATCTCCCCAAACGGAAAGGGTCTGCATACAAAGTATATCTGTAAGTAAATCGGAAGAGTACTTTATAAAACTATTAAATGAAGGAAGGTCAGATTTTCTTGAAATTACAGAGAGGGAAAAATATCTCTGGCCAGAGAAATTTCAGAAACAGAAGAGAGGGTTAAAAGATGTATCAAAGAAATGACAGGCGGTAAGGCTCTGGGTCCAGGAGAAATCCCAAGCGAATTGATCAAGAATGGAACACCAAAGCTAGTGTGGATAATGATGAAGCTAATTAATAGGTGTATACATAAAGATACCAGAAGACAAGAAAATGGCTTATATAACACCAATATACAAGAAAGGAAGGAAAGACATGTGTGAAAATTATAGAGGGATAGAAGTGACAAACACGTTCAGTAAGGTATATGGAAGAATGTTAAGAGAATTAATACAAAAGGAATAAAAGGAGTACGAAGAAGAAGAACAAAGTGTTTTTAGGGTTGGTAGATCTTGTATAGATAACCTGTTTGATCTGTCGCAGGTAATGCGAAATGGCAAACAGGGAGAGAACTTCATATGATCTTCCTTGATATAGCAAAGGCCTATGATATTGTGCCAATCATAAAGTTATGGGAAGTTATGAATAATAGTAATGTAAATAAAATCTTAATAAATGCGGTGAAGGAATTGTATTTGTCAAAAAGGAAAAGTGGAAGTTGGAAAACAGATGACCTATATCAAAAGGGTTACGACAAAAATCCTGTTTGTCACTTACTCTCTTTAAAATATACGTTCATGCAGTGTTACAAGTATAGAAAAGAAAATGTGCTGGGATGGGAATACAACTTGATGATAACACAACACTCTATACCCTACAATTTGCTGATGATCAGGTGCTGATGATGCAAGAACAGGAAGATATTGAATATATGTCTAGGAAAATAAAAGAAGTGAAGAAATGGGGACTAAGCCTCAATCTAGAAAAAACAGTATACTGAACACTAGGCAATACACATGATGTATTGACTATGGAAACTGGAGAAATAATAAGAAAACTAGAGGACATAAAGTACTTGGGAACAACAATAGGGAAACAGGGTTTTATGGAAAGAAATGAAAATTAAAAAAAACCCCCGGGCCAAAGATTGATTGAAAGTGTGACATTGTATGGAGCAGAAGTATGGCAACTTGCAGAACAACAGAAAAGAAACTTGAGAGCCCTGGAAATGGATTTCCTCAGAAGAGTGGCAGCAATATCTAGAAGGGAAGGAATTAGAAATGAATGGGTTAAGGAGAAAGATCGAAACATTATGAAAAAGAATAACCCCAAAATTTTTGAATCAACCAAAAAGGAGAAAATGAGGAAGACCAAGACTAGGGTGGAACAACCAGATCAGAAAGATAATCGAGAAGTGAAATTACCTCCTGATTTCTGGAAGAACAGAGAAGATTGGAAAAGAAGATTAGGCACCAGAAGACCAGGGTAGCGGTTAGGAAACCGACAAGAAGAAGAAGAAAAGTATACTGGAAGAAACTACCATAAATCTTAAATATTTATGGAATGTTTTAAATGAAATAATGGACAAAGAAATTTTAATAAAGATGAAGTAGCTAAATTATATGATAAACTAACACTAACATCGAGAATAAACCAGACACCGCTATTGAACTTAACAAGTTTTTTGTAGAAATTCGACTAGTGATGGCTGAGAAATTTAATAATACATCAGACATGCAATTCAGTTCAATCCCTCAATGATTCCATTTTTATTACACCAACATTGAATTAGAAACCTCCACAATAATTAATAATATGAATAGTAAAAAGTCTGCTGGAGTAGAACAGATTCCAGTAAAATCATTAAACACATTTTATTTTGATTATCAAACCATTATTTTATATCATTAACAGTAGTATAAAATCTGGGATTTTCCCTACACATTTTTAAAAAGTAGATGATATATAAGGCTGGAGAGAGAACCATTACAAATAATTATAGACTGATTTCCTGAATTTTCTGAAGACAAGTGAAAAGATACTAAAATGTAGATTTAATGCTTTTATAACAAAACATACTATTTATCACCCATTTCAATTCAGATTAAAAAAATGATGGTGCAGTTATTATTTAAAAAGTCAAATTTATGAAGCCATTAATGAGAATATACCATGTATTTTGATTTTATGGGATCTTGCTAAGGTATTCGAATTTGTAAACCACTCATTAGTAAGAAAGCTCTAAGGGTATGACTTTAGAAGTATTACTTACAAATTAATTGAAAGCTATCTATCAAACAGAACACAGGTTGTTAAAATTGATAATTTTACTAGTAATAAGATGAAAATTACTTGTGGCGTCCCCCAGGGCACAATATTAGGACCACTTTTGTTTATTAATGATAACATAAATGATATATTCACGGTCTTTGACAAGGCTAATGTTGTTTCCTTGGCAGATGACACAAGTACAATAGTTAAAGCTAAGACGGTCAGAAGCTATTAACTGTGCAGGGGAAAAATATGGTCTAATGGCTTTATTGTAATATTCTTTGCTTTAATATGAATAAAATTGGGTTATTAATGTCCAGAAGTTATGTAGAGAGCATACTGGACCATGAAAGAGTTCCATGAAAAAGCTTTGATCAAAGTGATATAAACAATTGTGATTATCCTCAGATTAAATGAGTAAAATCTACTTAATATTTAGGTATTCATGTACATTACACGTTGAAGTGGGCTCAGCATATTTCCTACATTGCTAGTAAGTTGCAATATCTTATATTTCTATTTTTTACGCTAACAAAGATATTCAATACTGATAATTTATTGATCATTTACTATGCATATTTTTCGTCAATTGCAACTTACAGCATTTCAGCCTGGGGATGTGCCTATGAAAATGTATTCAGACAAATCAGTATTATTCAAAAGAAAATTGTTAAAACTATATACAATAAAGACAAAAGATATCCCTTAGATATACTATTCAAGGAAAAAATATACAACAGATCTCAAAATATCTATAAACATTTAATAAGTAAGCATAAGATCATTGTTTTACCACCCATTGTTAAGAAAGAGATTAGTAGGAGGAGTCACATCTACAAATAATATAAGATTTTTAACAACCTTAGTTCACAATTAATGAACATAAATATTTATACACCAAAAACAAAAAAAAGAGATCAAGAAATGGTTGATAAATGTAGGTAAATAATGAAAAAATGAAAATATGAGATAACTAAATGTAGATAAATAATGAAAAAAATACTAACTAGATCGTTCTCTAGAGCGCCTTTTTTAGGCTTAATCTTTGCCCTTAGATTATAAATATGTATTAATTACTGTTATGTAAATTTTGTACCATTTTCATTGTTATTAGCAAAATACTTTCATTGTTACCAACTGTTTGTTCAGGTATACAAATAATACATACGTTTCTTTTCATTTTATTTATTTTACGTAAAAAAAAACAGTTAAAACTGCGTATGACGTGCTATGGGGAAAAGTGAATTGTGTGCACATTTTCAAACTTCTGTGATCCCTACACTAAGTCATATACTACTTGAATTTTGAAGAAAGAAAGGAAAAAAAAAAAAAGAAAGAAAGAAAGAAAAATAAAAATAAAAAAGCTCCCATGTAATAAAATCTATTTTCAAGGATTAATAAGCAATAAATTTTGGGTTCTTATCCATGTTGTCCTTTGGAATAATACTTCCTGCCGCGACAACATGGAAGCAGTAACTTGAGTAATTGTATTTTCCACTGAATTCTAGAAGACGTGCACAGAAAATGAAGTTACATTTATGTCCAGAAGCAACACACTTTGAAGTTGACTTCGATGAAATTCGTGGAATCTCTGACATAATGGCTTTGTGAGATTTTTTAGTTGTGTTTGCTGTGAATGAATTTGAGTTCCACCGTTACAGTCGCTGTCTGGAGGAGAATTCTAGTGGCCGGCTGCTCTGATCGGTAGTTTTCCGTGATTTCTCTGATCAACACCAGGCGAATGCCGGAGCAGTTCCCTACCAAACGGACCTCGGACCGCGCGCGATCTTCCTTCCTCTTCCTCGTCCTATCCTCTCCCCCCTACACACACACACTAACATGCACTACACTACCACATATTCCGGGAGACCGGTCGGGAGCTTAGAGCTTGTCTAGACTGGGGCGGTGCCCCGCTGGTGGGAGAGTCCTGGTTAGGGGGAAACCCCACTAGCCGACGGTAGATCGGCGCTGGATCTCGCCATCCGGCGGGGGAAGATCACTGACATCTCCCGAGAAGAAAACATGCACTACACTAACGGGGCTAATGACCGAAGCAGTTGACGCGCCCGGAAACAAGAAAAAATCAATCAATTCACCGTTACATCCATCACTTTTTTCCTGACAAAACGGTGCTTAATGGCTATGTGCTTAGTCCTGGATTTTTCTGTGTAATTCTTAGCATTAGCAATAGCTTGCTTGACAATCACAAGGGATACATGTCGGTTTGGCATCCAAGTACTGAAACATAAAGGATTTTAAAAATTATTTTACCCAGAATGCTTCTCTTGTGCAGTGAGCAAGAGCCACATATTCCGCCTCCATGGTGCTGAGTGTTACCACACTCTGTTTTGTACTCCAAATGACTGGACCTCCTGCCAGCATAAGAACGTAACCATTAACGCTCTTTCGATCAGCTGAACAGCTTGCTCAATCTGCATCGCGGTATGCCATAAGGTTCTATTTAGTCGGATAATATGTGAAGCCGTAGTCTTTGGTCGCCTTTAGGTAACGGTAACTTTTTGCAGCATTCCAATGCTTGTAACTAAATTTTGAACAATATTGTGCCAGTTTTCCCACCGAAAACGAGATGTCTGGTCGAGTTCTCTGGGATAAGTACAAGAGTCCTCCAATAAATTCTCGATAAGGAATGTTCGTGCAATCTCTCATCGCTGTCATCAAGAAATCCAGACTTCGTTTCCATTGGTGTTTTCACTTCTCTTGCGTTCTCAAGTCTGAAGTTCCTCAATACTGAATCCACATAGTCTTCTCGCGAAATGGTGATGCTTCCATCTTTGTGATCAGTCAATTTTACTCCCAAAATATTTGAAAATTTTCCCTAGTGTTTAACTTCGAAACTTTCCAAATTATCTCTTGTCCAAAATTGTCTTGACAATTTGTCTAGTAGGTTCATTTTTCGTCAGTACAAGTATATCATCAACATTTACTGCAAGTAATACTTCGCCTTGATTTGTATTGATATGATACACACATGGGTCGACTTCATTCCCAATAAATACGGCTTTCTTCAATGTGTTGTTGAAATGTTCGTTCCAGCACCATCCGCTTTGTTTCAAACCGTAAATTGATTTGTTTAGTTTACAAACCAACCGATCATCATCTTGTCGCAAGAAACCCTGTAGCTGTTTCATATATAAGATTCCCTTCAGGTCAATGTGGAGATAAGCTAATTTTACATCATACTGGTCCATGAGCCACTCCGACAGCTACCAGCAATCGCAAGGTCTCGAAACTGGATACAGGTGCATAAATTCCATCGTAGTCGAATCCTTTTCTTTGGGTGAACCCTTTTGCAACTAGACGCGCTTTGAAGAGTTGTACTCCACCTAATAATTTCTGTTTAAACACCCACTTGCATCTTATAATCGTCGCATCTGGAGGTGGTTCAACCAGGTAGGTTCATTCTTCTACTCCTTGGAGTCCAGTGCTTTTTGAAACGATGTGGGTTCCGCAATGTCTGCTTCAAGTTTATGTGTATGCACTTCAAAATTCCCGGATGACTCACCGGGAGCGGAAGTTCAGTGCAACTGATGTCACTGCAGCGCCTCTGACCGAGAGGTCCTAGATTCGAGTCCTGACGGCGGCGGAATTTTCGACAACAGCTTTTCAGCTAGGTCGAATTCAGTCGCTATCTGGAGGAGAATTCTAGCGGCCGGCTGCTCTGATCGGTAGTTTTCCGTGGTTTCTCCGATCAACACCAGGCGAATGCCGGAGCAGTACCCTAACAAACGGGCCACGGACCGCGCGCGATCTTTCCTTCGTCTTCCTTTCCCTATCCTCTACCCTTACACACACTTACACTAACATGCACTACACTACCACATATTCCCGAAGACCGGTCGGGAGCTTAGAGCTTGTCCCGGCTGGGGCGGTGCCCCGCTGGTGGGAGAGTCCTGGTTAGGGGGAACTCCGCTAGCCGACCGTAGGTTGGCGCCGGATCTCGTCATACAGCGAGGGAAGATCACCGCCATCTCCCGAGAAAAAAATGCACTACACTTACGGGACTAATGACCAAATAAGTTGACGCGCCCGGAATCACTAACCAACCAATCGGATGACTTAAGAGTTTACTGTCCGTCTATTCGTTGGTTGCACTGCAGGTCCTTCGTTATCAGCTTGGCACTCGTTTTCATGCGGTGCTTCCTCTACAGACCCTCTATTTACTTCGTCTGGAAATCCCTTGAATCCATGTTCACTTGAGCCCGATGAGTTGTCATCAATTTCTATTGACAGGTCTCCGTTCTCCGACTTTGTTTCAACGTCGAATCGATCGTAATTTGTTCATTTTTCTTCCCTGATGTACCTTGTCAGTTTTCAGTCGAGCTTCCTGCTTTGCGAGTTTCTTCCTCTTTGAATTTGCAATCACGTGACTCTAAAACTTCTCGAGTTTAGGGCATACAAACTCTATATCCGCATCCATAAACCGCATATCTAAGGAGTTTCCTTTTTGCTCTGGCAGTTAGCTATGAGGTGCGCTTTTGTTTTGTGACGTGCACGAAGTCTTCACCCCCATTTGGACCGGAGATGGTAAATATTAGGTTGCCTACCGACCCATAACTCACATGGTGTTTTAATATCATTGTAGCTATTAGTAACCCTATTCCTAATGTATGCTGCAGTATATATCAGCTCTAACCATGTAGTTTTGGGTAGATCGCTTCCACCAATTTGGGCTCTCACAAGATCCATCAGTGTCCGGTTTAACCTTTCCACTACACCGTTTTATTGCGAAGTATGTCATCGTGTTTTCGTGCACAATTTCATTACTCTCACAGAAGATGTCCCAGTTCCGTGAGGAAAATCCAAGGCCGTGGTCGATTTGAACCCGCTTCAAACTCTTGCCTGTTTGTTTTTGTACTTGTATCTTCCATGCTTTAAATTCCATCAAAACTTCCCCTTTCGTTTTGTGAAGTTTGATAAAGACATACCGACTTGCATCGTCCACAATAGTGAGGACGTATCTTTTGCCCCCAAGGCTTTCGACGTTAATTGGACCCATCAAATCTGAAAGGACAAGATTCAAACTTTCGCCACCATTCTTCATCATCGGACGGGTGTGTCCGGAATGCTGTCGAGTAGCTTTTCCAGCGAGGTAACTAACACATGACGTTGAAGTCGTTGACTCGCAATGACAACCGATTACAGATTCTGACTTCACCATTTTTATAATTTGGTGTTTACCTCCATGCATCAATCGTTTATGCCACAAAACCAGTGATTCTAAGTTCTCCTGTTCACAGTGTTCTTCGTCAGTTTGGGTTCTGTTCTTAAAATATATAATCGACGTTCAATCTCAGCTTGAATCATTATGTTGTCACAAATCTTTATCAAAAATGACCTTTTTATCATTTCCCACAATTTGCTTGACTGATAAGATCCCGTGGCTAATGCCAGGTTCTAGGAGTGTGTTCTTAGCCTCTACTCGTATTCTGTCGTAGTCAGAAGGATTCTCAATCACCGTTGCCTTTACAGTTCCTTTGCCCGTCGAAGAAGTTGTACCATCCGCCGTTATAACTCTCTCAATAACTGCATTTTTGTTGACCTGAGAAAAATACTGTTCATTTGTGCTCATATGATAAGTCGCACCAGAATCTATATCCAAATTGGAAAACATATTTCCAGACGTTTCGTCCGCAACTACGGCAGACATCCTCAGTGGCGATGTGGTCTCGGACGAAGAATCCTCCTTGAAGGTTCCTCGGTGACTGACGGAAGTGCCCGGTCCGCGGGGATATTTATACCAGCGGGACTGTGGCGGGGGGCGGCTATTGATTGGCTCGGGCCGGGTGACGTGGCGGAGACGCTCACTGGGACACACTGTGTACCGGAAACCAACTCACACAGATAGATACCTCCACAAAATGTCCAATCACCACCCAAGTCAGAAGAGAGCCATGATGAAAACTCTGGTTAATCGTGCAACAAGGATATGTGAAAATGACAGTTTACCCGAGGAATTGAGTCACCTCAACAGAGCTTTGCAGGCCAACGGATACTCTGCAGCGGAAGTCAAAAGAGCACTCCATCCAAAGAAAACTTCACGCAGTGAAACAAATGCCAACCAAACACTGAAAGTAAGCCTACCTTATGTGAAGAACATCACGAACATACGAACATCACCGTATAGGTAAAGTGCTAGGAAAACACAATGTAAAAGCCATTTTCAAGCCCACTTCACAGCTTCGAAACTTCACAGCTTCGAAACTTATTCCGATCTGCCAAGGACAGAAGAGATCCATTATCATCAGCAGGGGTCTATAGAATTCCATGTTCCTGTGGCGCAGTATACATTGGCACTACACAACGGAGCATCAACACCAGGCTCTCCGAACACAAAAGGAACTGCCGTTTTGGCTACACTGAAAAGTCAGCAGTAGCCGAACACGCTTTCTCTGGCCGTGAACACAACATAAGATTCGAAGACGTGGATGTTTTAGCCACCACAGCTCACTACCATGCACGATTAAACCGTGAAGCCATTGAAATTCACAAACATCCCCGGAATTTCAATAGAAAGGAGGAGGCAATGAAAATCAATCCGATTTGGATCCCCGTAATCCACCAAGCCAAAGCAAAAACCCAATGAAAAACAAAGACGTGCCAGTGATCACGTAGGCACGCGGGAACATGACAACAGTCACGTACACAGAGTGAGCGTCTCCGCCACGTCACCCGGCCGAGCCAATCATAGCCGCCCCCCCCACAGTCCCGCTGGTATAAATATCCCCGCGGACCGGGCACTTCCGTCAGTCACCGGGGAACCTTCAAGGAGGATTCTTCGTCCGAGACCACATCGCCACTGAGGATGTCTGCCGTAGTTGCGGACGAAACGTCTGGAAATATGTTTTCCAATGGACCACGGCCCTTCAGCCCGGAAAAAATCTTTGACTACAACTCCGGCCGTGAAAGCCTACATTGTTTTACTATATCCAAATGTTATTTATTATCTGTTCAACATGAAGCGCTCATACTTACGGAGGTATAATTTTTGTATGATTTATTTGGGCATTCCTTTGCGTAGTGGGCCATTTCATTACAACGATAGCACTTCACTTTTCTTTGTTCCATTTATTTGGGCCCCGTTCGGTTGACTTCGCGTTTGATTTGCCTTCTCCGGTAGATGATGCTTCGTTTTTCTTCAGAAACATCGCTGTTTGCTACACTTCATTATTTTCACGTCTTCTAGCGTCCTCTGCAAGAAGTCATCTTTTTATTGAAAAACTGTTGAACTCACCTTCTGGTAAATTGCACAGTGCAGAAGCTACGTTATCCCACTCTTCTAACAATCCACATAATATCATCATCGCCAAGTCGTCATCATCAATTGCGTCACCAACATTAGCAAGTTCGGCTACAGTCTTGTTTTATCTGTCCCAAATATGATTCTATCAATGTGCAGTCATTTAATGTTTGCGAGTGTAACTTTCGTCGAAGTTGCAAAATACGGAACTTGCAGTCACGTGGCGCATATAAACGTTTCAATTCAACCCATGCTTCCTTTGCGGATGTTAGATGTTGAATGTGTAACTGTTGCTCGTCACACACAGCAAGGGCGATTTTTGCATAAGCTTTTCCTTGTCGTGATATGAACTTACGCTTTTCTTCTGCAGTTGCCTCCTGTCCCGGTTCATCGTCGCCTGGTTCCACAACAGTCCATAGATAACATTCCATCATTACCATTTTTATTTGGTAACTCCATGATGGGTAATTTGCACCATTTAATTTGTAAATCGTTCTGTGATCGGACATCTCAAAAAGCATTAAACAACGACTGAAAAACAAGTGTCAAACATTTGAGGTTATTCTTTCTCTTCGCGCTCTTATTCTTTCTCGAACCGACACTAGACGTTTACGTTCCAAATAACGCGTCCTTGGCCCATTGTTCGTTCGGGTATACAAATAAAACACACGTTTATTTTCACACAGAATGTATTGATCAACTTTACAGAGCTCATATCATCTCATGGTCATGTCATATCATCTCTGGCCACCTCGTAGCGCCGAGCAAAGTTCCCCTTTCACCAAGGAGATCCGGGTTCGATTCCCGTCGAATCTCATGTGAAATTTGTTAAAAAAAACAAACGAGTTTGGCTGCTTCGCAAGGGCTAGTCCAACCCCTGTGAAGTGTCCTAAACCCTACCCCTTTCCTAATTCCCTCCCATTTCTGGCCGCTGGGTAGTGACGCAGGAGCGCGTGGTGGGAGGCGCGTACGCGGAGATGCTACCTGGCGGTCCTCTTGACAACAGACTGCGACGAAACGTGACGCTCAGAAATATATAAATATATACAGTAACGGAGGATTACTCCAGATTATACGTAGAAAGTAACGGAGGATTACTCCAATAGCGCTCAACACCCAAGAACGGGATAGGAGACGCGTTGCGTCGTGAGTTGACGCAACAAATGTAAAAACAGAAAATAAAATAAAAAATCGACTTTTTCTTTCCACTACTTTTAGAGGTCTTTCCACTAACACAGTGCATTGGATCTAGAGCTGCTACTGTTTTTAACACTGATGCCAACCCTCATGTTGACAAATTCCCAACACCATCTTTATACATGTCACTTTTTTCACTTCAGAATTTTTTTCTTTATTATTTCTTAGCTATATTTTTTTAACTGAAACAAGAACTATATTAATTATCTATATATTTCTGTGTACTGTGGCATCAGGTTTGCACAAGGCTTCATTGCCAAATGAGGTATTTTTATACACAAAATGGTGATATATGATTTGTATATTGATTATTATGTATGTATGTATATATTTTATTGTGTTAGTAATGTAAATTATCTGAATAAACTACTACTACTACTAATACTGCCACTGCTACTGCTAATAATATAATAATAATAATAATAATAATAATAATAATAATAATAATAATAATAATAATAAAACAGAAAGAAAAAGAATACTCTTTTCTTTGTTTCTGATGCAGTTAGGAAAAACAAGTTTTATTTCTGAAATTGTATTAGACTGTGAATTTATACAACCTGGAATACAGAAACTCTATCTTTTAACGTAATATTCTTTTTTTATTTTTTTCTGTTTCTCACTTTTTAAACACATTTTTAAAGCTTTCGACATGAACTCATGAAAGACAGCAGCCATTGAATTATTATCAGCATTTGCCTCAAGAGTAGGTGTTAAACAATAGTAACTAGCTCAACAATAACTTGTTAAAGTAACTCTCAGAAAATCATTTATTTAATCAGAAAATCTTTTTGTAGGTAAGAATACCTTACTTATCATGGAAATTTATTTTTATCCATGGGCCCCCAGACCCTCAGAGCCCCCGGACATGATCCTGTCAGATATATCTTGAACTTATTTCAAAAGGGCACTATTTGAAGCTTGAAAGTCATACATTCTTTTATTTAATCTCACTAGAATGATTTTCAATCATCTAGGTTGTCATCCAAATCACACCTATCACAGTAAAAACGTACTCTCCTCATAATTTATTTAAATAGTATTTATAAATGATTTATAGATTATATGGATAAATCACTTTAAGTACAGTTATTATTAGCATATACTTAAGTGTCATATTGGAGCATGAAACCACAAATATAGTAAAAGAACAGTAAATCATTATAGTCTCCTGTATTGTATTGTGCTGATATTAAGTTAACTAGCTACTTGAAAGTAGCTGTAAAAATTCTGTGAGATGATAATTTTACATGCCAGGTTACATAATTAAATAATTTTACACATTGATTACATTTTAGGTAGTAAGGATACGATACAGATGAGGCACACTTTTTAAATTCAGCCCAATTCTTCTCATACAACCTAGCATCTGTAAAGATTTGTTATATAATCTAATGGAATTTAGATTACAACTTTGAATCAAAAAGAACTTTGAAATGTGTTAACTTTTCTAAATTATGCACTTATCGAATAGTCATAATGAATAGGAATTTTTGAATTCAAACATCAGAGGACTTAACATGTGGAGTAGTTAAGGAAGAGATAGTACAACTTGCACCTTGACAGAAGACAGCTGAGGATTTTTGTACAAGTCTGAGTTAATTTCTGTATATAATTAAAAAACAAAATCTAAAAATGAACACAAGGGTAGTAAGGATTTCAAATCATAATAAAAAAAAAACAATAGCGGTGCAAGGTGTGACCTTGAGGTACACCAAATAACATGTGAATGACACAAGAAATATAAGATTAATATTTACATTTTATATATGACTGTACAAATACCTTCAATGCCACAATAGAAAAGACCCATGAATACCAATATGTTCTAATTTCTATAGTAAAATGCAATTGTTGACAGTATCAAATGCTTTCCCAAATTCAATTTGAATTGAGTTTCTCTGTTAAATAATGCTCTTCTATAAATTTTTAGTTGTAGAAGTTACATCTGAAACAATGGATCAATTATGATTGGATCTACTATTGTAATTAGTTTTGTGAAATTAATTATACAAATAGTTTAGGAATTTGTACTTGGAACTGAAATTTGCCTTTAATTTGTTGAATGAGAAGTTACCTGACTTGTGAATAGGTGTTACGCAATTTTCTTCCAAAAGGCTGTGAATATTCCTTGTTGAATTGATCAGAAGAATAGTTCATGGTGTTATATTCGCAGGACAAGATTTAAGAAAATTTGGTGATAAACCATCAGGTCAAGGGCCTTCATTTTATGAAGTTTTTGTATCACTGAATGTATTTCTTTTTGAGTGATTGGTATTCTCTCTAAGTCTATATGGAAGGAGTAATTGGAAATATTTAGGACATAAGAATGAGAAAGTCACATTCATTTAAAATAGTGTGGAAAGATATTAATGATGTCGACACCAGTATTTGTAATTTGGTTTTTGTTTGATAGCACTACATATCATTTTCTGTAATTTATTAGTTTCCAGAAGGATTTAATATTACCATCAAGTGAATTTTCAATATTACTTAGGTAGGATATGTAAATAATATGATAGGATAAATAATCTATAGACTGTGTGTGCGTGCGTGCATGCGTGCGTGTGTGTGTGTGTGTTAAGAAGATTATTAAAATAAAACTATAAATAGTCATATTAGATTTTTCAAAAATCTTCTTCTTTAATTTAAATATTGTATTAAAATATACATAACATTTCATATAGTTTGTAATGAAATTACTTTAATTAAAAACAGGAAAGAGGATGGTGATGTGGAATGTTCAAAATTGAAGGGAGTTGTTTTCAAGTATTATGGGTTGTTACAAAGGGGAAGGAAAGATTAAAAAACTCTTGCAAATGTTTTTGCAAAACTATTCCAAATTTTGCAAAACTATGTTTTAAATGGCCCTCAAATCTGACGAAACTAAATATTTAATAAAAAAGTTTATGTCAACCTGATAACTTATATCAGGTCAAATTTTAAAATACCTGTTTAAAAGTTTCTACCTGACAAAGGAATGTGTTTTAAGTGAAAAGTAGTATGTTAACATCTTTAAATGACTAATAGAAAAGCAATATTTGTCATGGATTACTGCTAACCTGAACAAATAGATTGTTTCTGATCTTTGATGAATCTTTGTAAACAACTTACCTACATTTGAGGACAATTGGTTCTCGCACTCCTGGGAGTCACTAGTCAGGCAGTCCTGTTTAAAGAGTACACAAAATTTCATTGAGTCAGAAAGTAGTACAACAAGACATTTTGTATTTTGCTTTATATGCTATTTTTTAGCACATAAAACATACATAGATTAACAAACGAAGTGCTCTTAACATGTAAAGGGAAATAATGATCCAACCTTCTCATTTTATTTTATTTTTAATTGCATTGTCATACTTATTTATAAATTAATAACAAAATATCCTGAAGATATTTATTCCCCAAAAATTTTAGACACGATGTTCGTTTTCGAAACTTCTCCTATGAATTCTCAAAATAATAGGTAAACTAAAAATAAATATTCGGGTAGTGTAGATGAATTTCCAGATTGTTTGTTAAAGACCTGTATGCGTGCCATTATACACCCATTTACTCACATATTTAATGCATCCATATGCACCAGAACTTTTCCAGATATTTTTAAAACAACTAAGATTTAAACGCTTTTAAAAAAGGCAACAAAAATGAAATTCAAAATTATCGGCATATTTCTCCTCTGTCAGTTTTTTCAAAGATATTAGAGAGATTTTTTATGTATGAATAGAAACTTTTCTCAATAAACATGATGCGCTTTCAGATTGCCAACATAGATTTAGGAAATGAAAATCTATGGAAACAGCCATATTCTCTTTCCTTAAAGATGTTGCCTCATCATTGGATCAAAGCGAGGCACCTATTGGATTATTTTTAGATCTTTCTAAAGCTTTCGACATCATTGATCATGACATTTTACTTTCAAAATTACCTTCCTATGGAATCTGTGGCATTGCCCTAGATTGGTTACATTTCTGTCTTAAACAATGATCTCGAGAGTAGAAATACCTTACTGCAATAATGGAACATTATGTACACACCTTTCTGAATCTTTGCCAATTGCACGTGGAGTCCCTCAGGGGCTATTCTGTTTAGGCCCTATTCTGTTCCTACTGTGCGTAAACGATATGCCCTTGATGATTCAAAATGGAAGAACAGTTCTCTTTGTGGATGATACAAATATTCTTTGCAATAAAGAAACTGTAAATAGTACAATATCAGATTTTCAAATTGGTTTCGAAATAACATATTAATAGTAAATGAAAAGAAAACGGTTTTAATGCAGTTTTCCATTTCAAGTAAACAATTCTGTACTCCATTGAATATGAACAGTGTACCATCGACTGAGTTAAGACAACAAAATTTTAGGTCTCTCAATTCAGTCAAACCTCAAATGGAATGTCCATTTAAATGAATTGAACACACAATTAAGTTCATTATGCTACGCGTTCAGAATTTTTTTCAAATTCAGTCAGCCTTCATACTGCTCGTTGTGTATATTTCGCGAATGTTCATTCCCGCCTGCAATATGGCATAATATTCTGGGGATCTTATAGCTCCCAGACTTTTAGATTACAAAAAAGAATTGTACGAATAATAACCAAATCCCACTCATGTGATTCTGGTAAGCCTCGTTTTATTAATCTAGGAATTTTACCATTACCTTGTCTCTTGATTTGTGAATCAGTAGTTTTTGTCAAAAATGATTTACGTAAGGGCAGGAATATACTTTCAGAAAATGATGATGTCTATAACTGTAACACTCAATGTAGTAATCATATTCATCAGGTGCAGTGTCAACAGCTCATTACAAAAAGTTCACATAAAATACATGTATATTTTTTACAACACTTGCCACAGGACATTAAAGGATTAAATTTGATGGAAAAGTTGAAATCTCAAGTAAAATCGTTTCTTCTGTATAACTGTTTCTATACAATTAGAGACTATACTGAGCATCAAAAGAAAAGTAACATTAATTTTAACAGTGATATTTAATGTATTATTTACCATTTGGACTGTATAATTCTAAATAACCTGTAAGAAGTATTGTACAGCAGCTTCCAGGTCAATGACCCCCATCTCAATCAGGTTTTTTGTCCAGTTTCCCTGATCCATTGAGCAAACGCTAAGATGGACCCTTGTTTTGCTTGTGGTCATAAATGTAACTTCATTATTTGTGTTCATCTTCTAGAATTCAGTGGGAAATATAGTTATTCAAATTATCGTTCTCCGTGGTGCTGTTGCAGGAAGTATTATTCCTTGACCCAAATTAATTGTTTATTTACCCTTCAAAATAGATTTTATTATATTGGAGAGATATTTTTGTTAACAATCCTTGCAGAAAAGCTCATTTTCTTTCTGTATTCAAATTCAAGTAGTATATGTCCTAGGGTAGGGATCACAGAATTTTGAAAACATGCACACAATTCTTTTCTCCCCATAGCGTGTCACACAGAGTTTTAACTGTTTTTGACGTAAAAAAATTAATAAAAATAGCTATTAATATTACAATACAGTTTGCACATCACTAAGTTCATTGCTGCATAATGCAAATGAGACAGATTTATCTGATGATGTGATAGAGAATTTTTTCAAGTAAAGTAAGTTTTAAAGTTTGCAAGAAAAATACATTTTTATTCTTCAATGCAATATCGACATTCTTTAATCTTTCCTTTCAATCATGTAGTATGAATAATTTAGCACCAAATAAGGTGTTTTTAAAACTTAAGTATACATTTTCATACCTATGTTGCAGAGGAGAAAAGATGAAAGGTAGAGTAGTATTTTTCTATAAAAAAATAATTTCATTGACAAAGTCGGTGTTATTAATCAATTGCTTAATTATGCTTGTGAAGTCATGGAAGTTATTCAACTCAAGATACTATGTATTCCTGGAGGGGTGATCATCTGGGAACCCCGGTTATATACATGAAACACGCAGACGTATGCAGACACACATACTCAATACAGCACACACAGGCAAACACTGATAAACATTGATTTCTTTGGCAATCATTTAAATTTACATCTCTATTGAGATGAATATTTTTAATGTACTAGATGTGAACATATTTTAAACACAGGCCACAAGGGTGCCACCTGTCACATGGCAAGCTGATAAGTTGTGGGTCATAGAAATTACTAGTTTTATTTCAATACTTTCCCTCGAGCCATAACTGATTCACAATGTTAATATACAATCATATGAGTTTCAACCTCAGTCCCTTTACACAGTTTTCGTGTTTCACTCGGGTAAGTTCCTTAGTCAAAACGTCTGTTGAGATGGTACATGCTCGACAACGATCTCCTTCCTCTTCACAGCATCACAGATAAAATGGTAGCTAGTACCCACCTGCTTGGTGCACGTGTGGAACATGGAATTTGATGCCAGCTTCTCAGGAACGGATTTCCATTTAATTACATGTTTTTACAGGAACTACATATCTGCATTCGTAATATTTTTAACACTTTACAAGACATTCTGAATGAATTAGAACTACTATTATTTTACATATTTTTTATGTATTTAGGTATAGTTACATATTTTTACATATTTTACCTATTACTACATATTTCGTTACATTTTAATACATTTATGTGTCAAAACAGAATATTTCAGATGTGCGTTTGTAATATATGTTAGGGAATAACCTTTGTTACAAATCAAATGAAATGCTGCTGCTCTTCCATGACTACTATCATCGACACAAATTGTCCCCCCCCCAACTTTCTGTGTGGTCGGTGTCAAGGATGAGTGGATTTTTGTGGACAAAAATAATTTCCACCACATGCTTGCTCATGTTTCCAATAGCACATTCGTTACTCATATGTACATAGGTACTTTTTTCTTTTGACAATCATTTTGTTTTGTAGCTCTGACCTTGTGACCTGGTCTTGCAGTCTAGAGAATGCAAAAGCTAAATACACCTGATTAAGTTCAGAAAGATAAGATATTGAAAGGAATAACACACAAGTGATGTTAAATGCTATTAAATCAGGGAAACAAAACAATTGGATATTTATTAGGACTAGAAAATATCAGCTCTTACAGTCCATAACTACAGGAAGAATTCAGAGTAAGCTAAATGGATTGGTAGGAAGATGATAAAAATTGATGAACTTATATCGGAAATTTTCAGTACATTCATGTCAAATGTTGTAAATCATTAACCATATAGGATAATGATATAATTTTTCATGCAGAAACCAAGTAACAACCAATAATTTACTCTAACAAATGAACTAGAATAGTTAATGTGTTCCCAAAAGTTCCAGTTAAATGAACTGAAATTTCTAAAAAAAACTTTTAAACAATTATTTTTCAGAAATAATCAAATCCTAACTCTTTAGTTTTCACAGTACCCTTACTGTTCTAGTTCATTCTCTAGGAATACATTTGAGAATAATTAACAAAAAGAATTATCAAATACATCAACTTGTTGTGGAGATACGATGTCTAAATTAAAAAGCTGCATTTTGGAAGTCACTTTAAAATTAAAACCTCATGTCACTTTATAGAAACTCCTTTGAAATAAAAATGTTCTTATTTCTGAGGTGGTCTTTTAGAGATAATCAGCAAGGAGTGGCAGATTTGGCCAGTTACACTTTCATTATACAATGTTGTGAATATCAAAGTTTAATTTCTATGTTGCTATTTTGGACAGTGTTTCGAAATGCTTTAAATATATTTTAAACATATCTTAAAATAAGGGGTAGTAAATAAAAAAAGTGATAAAAATTATAAAATGGAATTCATGTATTATCATAATTTAAAATCAAAGATCTAAAAGGAACAGATTTTTTTAATCCCTCATCAAAATTCTTGATAATGGGTGACTTTAACCTACCCCATACATCATGGTCAAATTCTGATAATGTTGTTCACTGTAATTTCTTCAACACTTCAAATATTGAAATTGACATTAGTCTGCAAATACAACACACAATGAATTATATCAATTTAGTACAATCAAATGAAATATTTATGATAGCTCTAAAATCCTCAACTTAATTTTTACTAACAATTGTAAAAGAATCAAATTGTCCTATCATCCCTTGTGATAACTATCATTGTGCACACGAATTTGTATGGCCTTTTGAAGGAGTAATTCACAGCTTGAAGCTTCAGTCGTCAAATATAACTACAAACTTTCTGATTTTATATATCCATTAGTAACGAATTGAGTTCCTTTGATTGGGTATCTTACTTTACAATTCACTTCATTGAATCATCTGTTGAGTATTTTTACAATTATATATATTATTTGATTGAAAAATATGTCCCTAAATATAACATATTTCCCCAATGTTATCCACCTTGGTATTCAAAGGAACTAAAGTTATTACTTAATGACAAATCCGCAGCTCATTCAAATTATAAATATTCATTTGATTCTCATTCAAATCATACAAATTATAAATATTCACTTGAGTTCGTTATATTTTTCGATTTACACAAGAAATGCAAAATTAGATTGAGTTGCAATTATGTAAATTATTTGAAAGAAATTGAAAGTTCAATCCGATTTAACATAAAATCTTTTTAAATTTCCAAAGGCATCCCAAATGGTATGTTTGATGATGTTAAAACTTCTGCTCTCCTCAAGAAATTGTGATATGTTCGCTGCATATTTTGAATCAGTATTTAATGATGTAGTCTCAACCTACTATACATAGCATAATTATTATGATATTAATCTGCCTTTTGATTTAGGTTTTATTGAAATAACACAAAGTGATGTATTCGAGTCAATAAATAGTCTAAATGTAAAAAAGGTGTAGGACCAGATTTAATACCTGCGATACTTCTAAAATCTTGTAATACCAATTTTACACCGATCCACATGCACTTTTTGATAAGTCACTGGAAGAAGCTTCTCTTTCTCAGATATGGAAAAAAAAGTTTCATAACTCTAGTACATAAAGCTAAAATAGATATTGCATGAAAAACTATAGACCTATAGCAATTATGAGTATTATTCCAAAACTCTTTGAATCCATAATAAATAAAAAGTTAACAATTAAATTAAAACCTTATTATAGAGGAACAACATGGATTCAGGCATAAGAGACTACCACTACTAATTTAATGATACTACAACATTTCATTACTGATAAAATTGACAATAATTCACAAGTTGATGTATTTATTTGGATTTTGCTAAAGCATTTGATATGGTAAATCACAATTTATTTATACAAAAATTGTCAAATTTAGGCATTTTGGTACTCTTTTACTTTGGTTGTGTAACTACCTGACAGATAGAACTTTGAATGTTAGGTATTTATCATTTTTATCGAGAGACATTGATGTATCCTTGGGAGTTCCCCAGGGCTCACACCTTGGACCTCTCCTATTTTTATTATTTATTAATGATAAACAATATTCCGCTTTAAACTGGATAACCTAATGTACTTAAATTTAATATACAGAAATGTAAACTATGAAATTTACTAAACTTAAAAATCCAGTTGATTATCCATATACTATAAAAATACAATACTAGAATCAGTCAATAATTTAAAGATTTAGAAGTTACATTTGATCCCAAACTGAAATTTGACAAACATATTGATTATATTATCAACAAAGCTAATTGCATGTTAGTTTTTATCATAAAAACTACATCGGATTTCAAAATCCATTTACAATGAGAATTTTGTATTTAACCTTAGTAAGACCAATACTTCTTTATTCATCTCAGAACTGGTCTCCGTACTATAATATTTACATAAAGAAATTAGAAACTGTACAACACAATTTTTTTAACTTCATGGCTTGGAAACCAAAATGACCATCACCTAGATTTACACATATACCAATATATCATTTACCTTCAAATTAGTTCTCTTGAATCATTCAGAAAATATAATGACATTGTATTATTATATTAATTGATAAATAATAATAATATAGATAGCATTGAACTATTATCATTAATCAAGTGGAAAATACCATTACGCATCCCAAGAAAAAATCTCAAACATACTATATTCCTGTTTGTAAATCTAACTTGGGATTCAATTCACCAATATGGCGAATGTGTAGAAATGCTAGTAACTGCGATATTGATTTACATTGTTCTTTGATTAAAACATTTATAAATTGTGCAAGGTCATTTTATTTGAATGACTTCAATTGATGGCTATTTATATTTTATGTTATGTTCACTTTATATGATCTATATATTTTAAAATCGTAAAATTGGGCAATAGCCTGTTTATTGTAAATAAATAAATTATTATTGTTTATTTATCAGTTCTTGATTGTGTTTACAAATTTTGCATGTCGTTTCCATTATTGTCCCTCTTCAATAACAGTGAAACACGTTCTATCTAGAATAGCGCATTTTGATGAATTATCAATTTCCACACTTACAATGTATGTTTGGCGCAAGCACAAGCTTTTAACCAGTGTGCACAACTACCTTTCAGACAGTTGGTGATGCATAAAGTGACATAATAGTGTAATGTCCGTGAGGTGGTCTCTAAAATTCAATAATACATTTTTTCAACTTACCGAAATGTTGAGTTATCAGAAACATTCTTTCAAATACTGCTGCAGAGAATGAAAATAGCTTCAAAGAATAAAAAAAAAATCATGTTATTGACATTTGTGTTATTCAGGTTTAACTGAATATTTAAATTCAAATTTTCAACGGCTGATCAATAAATAGTATTTTTATATTTTGAAAATACAAAATACTGTCAGAAAGTATTTTCAATACAAATACAAAATACATGTTCAAAAACGTATTTTTGAAACAAAATAAAAATTACAAAAGTATCAAAAATACGTATTTTAAATACACGTATTTTCAATACTGCCCAACTCTGCTCAGAGTCAGTATTGCCGCTGACTCTGACCCGAGTCCCAACAGTGGCAGGATTTTCGACCCTATCTACTTAGCTAGGTCGAATACAGGTACTTTCTGTTGGAGAAATCTAGTGGTTGGCTGCTCTGATCAGTAGTTTTCTGTGGTTTCACTGATCAGCACCAGGCAAATGCCGAAGTATCGTAACAAATGGGCAACAGACCACGAGTGATCTTTCCATCCTCTTCCTTTTCTATCCTCACTCCTTACACATACCTACACTCACATGGACTACACTACCAAACATGTCAAGAGACTACCTTCATTACCAAAACAACAGAAATGGAAATACTTTAAATGATGAACAAAGTGGGAAACAAACCATTTGCTTGGAGTGACAACATTCCAGATTTTATTATAACAAAGATTGTCCCACACATAATCAAACCAGTTATGCACCTGTACAATCATTCACTAATACTAGAATGCTATTCCAGGAAATGACTGCATCTTGCTAAAATAACTATTGATGGTCTGTGCTGAACGCAAGAGCTGATGCTTACAGGGTTGTGATTCCTTATGTCTCGTGAATATATTTTCTTAGCCTTTAAATCATATAATACTAATTTTTAGAGAGTCTGGCAGTGTGAATACAGATAAAGATGAATTTACTAGATAAACTAAAATTGTTAGAAGAGCAGGCTTGCATTTTTTAAAGATGATAGACTAGGTTTCATCTAATTTACTTCTCATGTATAACAATTTTTGAAGGAGTGAATCAATTGAATAACTTCAGGAACATTAGAATTTTGAAAAAACAAAGAAGATGAAAATAACTGGATATCCCCAAGACTAATAACAATGAAACTGAAAGTGAACAAACACAAACTGAATGTAATAGGAGTTCTCCAGTTGAACAATGGGCAGAAGAATCTAAATGCTTCTACAAAGATTTACAACTGGTAGATTAAGTAAGTAAAGATGACCTCTTCATTACATAGGTCGCTTTAATGTCAGAATTGAGAAAATGAAATACCTCCATGCAGTCCTGGAGGGGGGAAAACAATAAATGAAAATAAGAAAATGCTACTACTGTTCAACAACTTAAGAATAACAAATAGATTTTTTGAACATTAGGAAACCCACAAATTCACTAAGGAAGCAAGAAGCACAAGATCCATCCGACTATGTAATGGTCAGTAGAAACTTATTTAACTATATCAAACTAAGTACTTACACATTACTAAAACACTAAAATATTTTGAGGATGTGAAATAGACACAGACCACTCTTTGGTAGAGCAAAATTAAACTCACAGTACAAAAACAAAAACTAAGGAAAATAATAATAAAACACCTCCCCAAATCAAGGTATTCCTTCTAGAAGATAAAAGTATCAGAACGTTATATGAAAGAAGACTGAGAGAAAAACGACAGAAGGTAGAGAGACAAAATAATGCGATATTATGGAGTTCACTTAAACAAACTATGATTGAAGCACAGAAAGAGGGTAGGCTATCAAGCATTCAAGAAAACTAAATGGTTGAGAAAATGGGACAATGGCCTAAAAGTGATGATAAACCAAAAGAAGAAAGCAAACAGAAGCTACTCCAAAAATGAACAGTGATGAACTACGTGAAATATAAAAAACTATGGGCCAACATGAGACTGGATACAATTCAACTCAAATCTAATGAAGTGCTAGAGGGAACAAGCCAAATTTCTGACAATAATGAACGAGACACCCTACTGTATAGAGAAGAACTCAAGACTATAATCAGAAAAGCGAAAAATAGGAAAAGCCCCGCACCAGATGAAGTCAATATAGAACTCATAAGATATGGAGGAAAGGAGCTAAAATAAATGCTGAAGAATTTTTTACAAAGAATGGCAAGAGAAAACAATTCCAATGGAATGGAAATCCCTATAAGACTGTATAATGTCCAAATGATAGAGACTAAAGTGACCAATAAGTGAGAACATTTACGTTGTCATAGAGAAGTTCGAGAAATTTGGTGTTGAATTCAGAATTCAAGTTGTTTAATTTCGTCACTACACAGGACATTGCAACTAGTGACAACTCTCCATTTTTGAATTTTGGATGAAAAACTAAGAGCGCTTGGTGCGGTTTTGCTTAATGTTCACCAATATTGCGCGATAAAAATTCGGCATATTTGAAGAAAATATTGAAACTCGAGGTAATCAATGATTCGCAATGTCATTTAGGCTTATGTCACAAGAACATTGCGTTGACAGCGTTAGATGACACGCGTCAATGCAACGCTCGTGTGGCACTTGCTTATGCCTGGCTCGCGTGTCTTCTAAGTAACAAGTAACGTACTTCTTTGCAGTCTGATCAGGTTTTTGTCTGTTTTCCCTGAAACATCGAGCAAATGCGAGAGAGGCCTTGTTCTGCTTCTGGACATAAATGTAGTTTCACTATGCTCACATTTTAGTAAGCTCTCCTTTTGCTTGTAGTGATAGTAGAGCTTAGGGTGAGTTTCTATTTTGTTAGCAATGCAGAGAAAACAAATCTGCTGTTCGCTTACCATTGGAAATAAGTTTTCTATAACTCGGAAACGAAAATGTCTAGTTTCCATTAGTTGATAACTTTGCTTTTTTTGAAACTTTTATTCATCATTCAACTATTTATAGTTACAATTTTGGGAAGAGATTCTGGACACAAAAAAATGTGCGTAGATGGTACATCTTGTGCCAATTGTGTGCCAATGTAAAAAAAAGACTTTTTGTTTTGCTCGTAATATTCAATTTCAGTTTATCATTTTACTGACTTATATATTTTCACCCTTCAGCTCCCTGAAAAACCAGTGAAGTTTGTCTGTCTTTGGTTGATACTTGGTGGTATTGTCTTTGGTTTACTTCAGCATTTCTTACTTCTAGACTAGAAGAATTTTAGACTTTTGTATGGTTCATTACAGTCATACTACTAACTATTTCTGATCTGTAGATGGATGTTCTTGAGTAGATACTCAAGAAGAAGTTGCCAACACTGAAGTGCAAAATAAATTTAAAACACAAAAGAAGAAAGACAAGAACTGCTTAAAGAAATCACACCTGAACAAAATACTTAGGCCTGGAGATAGCTATTCAGGTAGACATGCACAAAATCTAAAATGCACAGACCAAAATTTTAAAGTTTGTTTCAATTTGCCTGGTGGAAGAACATAGTCAATACAAACATCAATTACATGGAAAAGAAGGATATAATCATAGTATTGACAGGATCTAATGATATAGGAAGAGATTGTACAGTTCAATAATGTACAATGTGAATAATTATGTGAACTTTGTCATAAGTAATGAACAAACAATTTTTTTTTTAATTATTGAAGTCCTCATAGGATTTAGTGAATGATCACATGTGGATAAAGAAGTTAAAATATTTAATTGGAAATTGGAGAAGGAACTGAGGTTCCATAAACTCTGGCATGTGATAAATGTTCAGCTAGATAGGATTGATTTCATCAGTCATTGAATGCATATGAACAACGAAAAGGAAAACTAAGTGAAATAGTACCACAACTAATTAAAAACAATTTCTCAAATGAACAAAAGGATGTGATTCTGTAGGAGTGGACAACTGTTTGTAATGACAGCAAAATCTCAGAATGAGAATTAAGTAGTTTGTTCTTTGAGCAGGATGAGGAAGTGATCCCAAAGACTGGCAGAGATTTTATGGACAAACATGGCTCAGTCAAGCACTCAAACAAGCAAACCAGTACAGTAGAATTATTCAGCTATAATATCTTTATCATTTGCATTCATAAAATAACAAACAGTAACTTAGATACATTTTAGAGAATTTAGGGACTCTAATCAATAAAATATTACAAATGAGAAAAAAACTTCATTATTACGAGTGATTTAAACATTGATGTACCAATAAGTAAGGGTACTAAACAGTCAGTCACTGATCACTTCACTAAAATTTATTGAAAAATTCATAGTAGTAGTTGTGCAAGTATTTTACACCATTAGACATCTCTTGCATCCCAGTTTCCATTTGAGTCTGTCCCTGCAGTCTTCTGCAGTTAATCCTCTTCTAGCCATCACCTTCTCCATGCCTTCTTTCCAAGTACTTCTGGTCTTCCACATTTCTGTGCGATGTTGGTTTCCAATTCCAAAGCTTTAGAGGCCATCATTCTTCACACATTCTGTTTAAGCCTTTTAATTTCAATGGTATCAATAATGTTGAAACTCACTTCTGCTTTTCTTCTAATTTCTTCATTTCTTAATTTGTCCAGCAGTGTCAATCCACAGCTTTTTTGCCAATAGTCCATTTCCACTGCTGTAAGTTTATTCTCATTACATTTCGATATTTTCCAAACTTCAGACCCAATTGTGGTAATACTCTCTACGATAGTCTTATATAATCTTCTTTTAACATTTTTGCTCAGGTTTTGTTGTTTTCCGTATTAAAGGATGCATTTGCCTTATGGTTACTTTTCTTTTTGATATTCTACTCTGAATATCATAACTACCTCCATTTGCTGCTATTTGAGTACCTAGATAGGTTACATTCTGGCAGGATTTCAATTCTGGTCCATTGGGTATACACAGAATCTTGGCTTCTCCTCCTACAACCAGATATTCTGTTTTATTAAAATTTATTTTTAGCCCCCAATTTAAGTACTCTTCATGAAGTTTTTGCAACATACAGAACATCATCTTCCTCCTCAGTGAAGATGACTAGGTCATCTGCATATTCATATAGTGGTTCAAAAGTTCATATAGTAGTTTATTTCTACAGGTTTCTTTGATTACTATGTCCAAATATTACAAGAACATGCAGAAAGAAAAGATGGATTGAAGTTCAATTTAGCATAGTAAGACCATGCAATGAACAGAATATAAACTTTTTAAATTAATCTATTTAGTAAAGAATTTTGTGAATCTGTCTTCACACACCCCCAATCATAAAGAGTTTACAAACTTTTTCTGCTACAAACAATTTAGCCATGCATACAAAAGTACAAAATTAACAACAGGAGAAGAAATGGGTCACTCTTACACAAGAATCTAGAAGGAAACTTAAGAATTATCCGTAAAATTATAAAACAAGGAAATGTAACTGAGGCTTTCAGAAATTTCTATAATTTCTCAAACAATTGTGTTACCTACTAAGTTATATTATACTTAAATATTGTTTTAAATAATTAAGTTATATTTTATTTCTTTGTAAATATTTGCTATGTGTTCTTAACTTTTATACTTGATAAAATGAATTACACTTATCTTTAATGATTGCTAGAAAAACTATCATACATACTAGAGACAAACTTTGAAAGCATGTTTTACTAGATTGTATTTCATATTTAATAGCAAAACTCAGATAACACAAAACATTGAATTAATTTTCATTAAATTGATTTGATTAAATTGAATATAAAAGCTATGCTGAGGGACATACATTGTATATCATTTACATTTCTACAATGCTTTCCTTTGGACTGTTGCTGAGCAAAGTTGTCTATCAAATCATCATAGTCAATTATTTTGGTCAACTCTGATTCAATTGTAAATACAGCTGAGCAGTTCAGATATCCTTCTTTTATAGTGGATCGGAGAAAATTTTTTATACACCTTAAAACTGAAAAAGATCTCTCACTGGAACAATTTGTCTCAGGTGTACATCAAAATATATTTAATGCTATATTAACATAAGGATACACCTCTTTTAGACCTTAAGGAAATATTACTATGCTCAACTTCAAAACAGTAGATGGTGGTTCTTTCAAAGTTTTCATGAATCCAAAGAAGTGAAGACATTAATTTGTAAATTCAGAACTACCTGGTAAGTCCTTTTTGTATATTGCATGCAGTTTTGCAGCATGTTTGGTAATTTCCACACAATTCATTATAAACCCTTTAGTAAAAAAGTTAAATCATGAGTTGAGTTCATCATAAGCTTTTTTTTAAAGATAAAACTCTGCGGTCAATCTGTCAATAATGACAATAAAACTATTGCCTCGACAATAATGATGACCACTCAATTCCACTTCATTACTTGTGTTTCATCAAAATTAACTTTCCTCTTTCGTTTCCTCCTCATATTGTCTTCATATTCAGTGGCTGATGACTTTTCCATACCTTTCTTCTCATAAAAACATCGAACTTCTCTCTTAAATCTTGAATATAATTTAGCAGTGAATTATAAAGTTTTGTAATGACAGAAAGATCAATATCAGATGCTTGCAATTTCTTTGCAGTACAGTTAAATCTGTCCAAGATGTCATCCCATAAAATGCCAGAATAACAGTTTCCAGACATTGAACTTGTCGAAGATAGGTTGACGCTTCATTCCTTAAACAAGATTTTTCTAACTTGTTTTCTGAAAAAACGTCAGTGTTTTTATAATCTCTTCTGTATTTTTGTAAAGACTATTGCATGCATCATCACGAGTTGATCATCGAGTTAGCGATAAGCCTTTAAGCAAAACATTTTCAGTTTTTCTGAGGTTTTGTACCAACCAGATCTCACCGATTAGTAGAACTTCAGAAAAATGCATACAAATTTTGAAGAAGCAAGAAAAAATCATTCCTTTTTTTGCAACATTTTGCAGTGTGCTTCCCAACCAAATTTAGAGCATGTCCAGAATACAGTGAGTAAACTGCCGCTGGAGGCACTTCTTTACCTCTGGATTGTAAACCATGTTTACACCTGTGTTTACAACCATGTTTACAACCATGTTCACATATTAAAAAATGTACATCGTGACTATTGCTGTTTCTTTTGAAGTTAAAACTAATATCGAAACTCTTTCATTAATGGAATATGTCTCAGAAAGAAAAAGAATATGGGTTAATTTCTATTTTTGTTTCAAACAAGTTTGGCATTAAAATTCCAAATATTAAAATTTTTGGAAAATTTGCCGCCCCTCAAAATGTGTCTGTGTAGCCCATTCAGCCCATATGTAAATCTGCTCCTGAACATGGAATATTTTAAATAAAGAACTTGGGAAGGATAGGAAAAGAATAAGAAATATACATATAAACACTAATGGGGTTGACATAAAAGATTCTAAAAAAGTAGCTAATACTTTTAATAACTACTATTCCAATATTTCTTCAAGTATTTTCAGCACAATGC
This sequence comes from Teleogryllus oceanicus, assembly GCA_964035755.1. NCBI lineage: Eukaryota > Metazoa > Arthropoda > Insecta > Orthoptera > Gryllidae > Teleogryllus > Teleogryllus oceanicus. Next base: position 58,468,226 of record CAXIVR010000013.1, read on the forward strand.
ATCTGTGAATCTAGCACTAATGAGAAAAACAAAAATAAGGAACTCTTAATGTCATTTCAAAGTTTAGAACTCCAACAAGTGAATCGGTACCATTATCATTACATTATATACTATTTACCAATTATAAAGGGGTTGAGTAATAAGAAATCCAGATGTAAATGAGATTTCAGATTACTTGGTAAAAAAAATGTCATGAAAACATATCCTTTAACCCATATCATTAACTTGTCATTTTGGACCATAAATAACCCCAATTCTTTATAAATTGTTTAAGTTAAACCATTGTGTGAAAATGAAACTGGTCTAAAGTCATAGAAAAGAGACTTTCAGACCAGTTTCATTTTTGTCAGTTTTTATGAAAGTTTTAGAAAAGATAACGTGTAATAGGTTTATCTCATTTTTAAAAAAACATGAACTAATAGCCAACAACCAACATGATTTCTGTAAAAGAAAATCTACAAATGCAGCTGCAATGAATTTCTTAGAAAATGTGTATCAATCTGTTGATAAGGAAGATGTCAGTATCTGATTATTCTTAGATCTTTCCAAGTATTTGATATAGTTGATTATAGTATTCTATAGATAAAATGGAGGCAATGGGAATACAGGGGTGCTTTTGATTCGTTACAATCATTTCTTACTAACCATTATTAAACGGTAGAAACTGTGCACACTTGTGAAAATTGCAACAAAATATCTAAACATTTTCTCATGTAAGGTTGCTGTACATCCTGAAAAAGGTGAGATAATCTTTAATATCACTACATTTTCTGCTGTCCTGTCAGATTTTTCTTTGTTTCTGCCAAGTATCTTGAATTTTTTTATTTAGTTATAATTCCACAGTCCAACGAAAAAACTACTTTTGGGACTACTTGTAAACTACATCACAAAACTATGCACCATATAAGGGAAACAAGTGACAAAATTCCTATGTTAAGAAAATATTATTACTTTTGTCTTTCTAAAGTGCTGTCAGAGACCTGAAAAATAGATAAAAAAAAGTGTTTTGAATTGATGTGTATCTGCCTTTCTCACAATGTGTTAGTGCAAGAAAATTTGGAATGCAAAGACGAAAAGGGCTCAATGAATAACAGTGTATAACAGTATTGACCAGTTATTTTTATTTACTATTTTATTTAAATATCCTGAAATACTTCACAAATTTTGTAATGGAAAAATAAGTAGAAGTCTGGGATCATCAGGAAAAGTCAGGGATATTCACCTAGATGAAGAGTATTCTTGAAAATGTACAATGTAATTTATTTTCATCTAATGGTGTATGAAGTATATTTCCTTGTTATACAATTTACTTGATCTACTTAGTTGGTGTTCCTCAGGGTTCTATTATTGGATCAATATAATTTTGTATGTGTGAGGGTGGGGAGCAGGTGCATGTGCACGTGTGTGTGTGTGTGTGTGTATGTGTGTATATATATATATATATATATATATATATATATATATATATATATATATATATATATATATATATATATATATATATATAATAACACAAATAAAACTATTCAATTTATTTTCACCACTCTCAAAATATCAATTTTGAATGTTCTTCTGTAAAGATTCAATACAAAGATATCACTTACATGAACCAAACAAAATTTTTAAGGATTTGGTTAAACAAAACATTGAAATGGAAAACATATATTCAAGAACTATTGAAAAATTTAAGTAAATTAATTTTTGCTTTACTGGGCATCAGGAGAGTATTGCAAATTGATTTAGCTCATATACTGCTTTTTCTCACTTTCATTCCATCTTATTATAATATGATAAACAAAAAAATCCCTCCTGTTAATATGAATAGTTAAAATAATAATAATTTCAATTTATTTGTAAATCAAGAATTCCAATATGGGCAACATAGACAGGTTGCTATGGTAATGAATTTAAGAAAACAGCAGTTGCTGCAAATATAAATACATCCAATTCGTTTACTATAATTCACATGGAGGGAAAGACAAAGCCCTATGCAGATGAGAAAACTACATACACAGATGGTATAGTCATGGCAAGATGACAGAAAATATCCCATTTATGTTGGTAGCCAGCGAGCTGAATGGATCACAGATAAGATTCCTCTGTTCTTCGAATTATGTGTAAATTCATTAGTAGATGTAAGCATAATTAATTAGGAATGATTTAAATGTCAAGTTTAAGAGGTGAGAGATATTGTTCATTTATTTTAAAATATGAGAATAACATTAAATATTATAATGTCATATAAATTTAATATTTGAATAGTGGCAAGGAAACGATTTGTGAAATATTATTTAGATTAGGGGTGAGATCGTTATTGAATATAATTGCAAAATAATTAATTCATAAATGTCAGGAAGTTTCAAGTCAAGGCATCATCTGAGGTGAATTGATAGGGAAGTGTAATTTATACCGACCATGCTAATCAGTGATCATTTGGTGAAATCATTTAAGAATTAGTATTACATATCACTACTATTCAGTAATATCCCTTAGGCCATAACACCTAGATTTATTTATTTATTTATTTTACGTTAAAAAAACAGTTAAAAACTGCGTATGACGTGCTATGGGGAAAAGTGAATTGTGTGCACATTTTCAAAATTCTGTGATCCCTACACTAAGTCATTACTACTTAAATTTTGAATTTTGAAATTTGAAAGGAAAAAAAAACAAACAAAAACTCCCATGTAGTAAAATCTATTTTCAAGGATAAATAAGCAATAAATTTTGAATTTTGAAAGGGAGAAAAAAACAACAAAAAAAACTCCCATGTAATAAAATCTATTTTCAAGGATAAATAAGCAATACATTTTGGCTCTTATTACTTCCTGCCACGACAACAAGGAAACGATAATTTGAAGAATTGTGTTTCCCACTGAATTCTAGAAGACGTGCACAGAAAATGAAGTTACATTTATGTCCAGAAGCAAAACAAGGGGCCATCTCAGCATTTGCTCAATGGATCAGGGAAACTGGACGAAAAACCTGATCGAGATAGGGATTAGATGATAGCTGTGAATTTAGATGATAAGGTGATGGCAGAAGATAGAAGACACCATGAGGCTGGATCCCACGATTCAGAATCACCCGAGAAGCAATCAAAATCAGGCAAAGAATTTTGGAGTAAGCAATAAAGAACTATACTTTTTTGACCATCAGATAAAGAACTAAATAATTATAAAAACGATAAGAATTCAGACATATGAGCTCATTATTTGATACATCTTTCAAGTTGACAAGTGAATAAATATTGTATTTTGTGTTTTGAAATAAGGCTGATTATGTGGTTGTGGTTGCAATCAATCAAAACAATTTTTTTCAGATCAGATTTCCAGAAATTGTTGTTTCATATGAACGAACCATGTGCATACAACAACGTAAGTATTAACCAGTCAATTGTTAATACCCATATGTCAGGATAGGTTGGACATTAAATATCAAATATTATCCAGCAATACAATAATATTTATAATAAAGAAGAATTGTTATAGAGTTCAAGAATAAAGAAGAACTATATTATCTAGTCTCTCCAGGATGAACCGCATCTCTGTCATGGTAGCTGATGTTGTGACCAACATTATTGTCACCTTCCTGAGAATTACTGTAGCAATATGCAGAATAAGGTTATTTAGGAAAAATAATCAGTAGAATGGAATACGTATTAGATGATATGCAGAGCAACCTTTTGTTTTTTAAAATTGATAGAAGATATTGATATATACGAATAAACATTTTCATGGAAGGAATCAATTGATTAACTTCAGAAACATGTTGAGAGAAACATGTTGAAAGAAGTTGAAGAAACAAAGAATTTGATGTTATACAAGAAAGAAAAAAAATTGTAAGTAGTTAATATTATTGGTAGCGAGATATGATTAAGGGTAGGAGAAGTAATTAAAAAATCTGCATATTATTGAGAATTTAACCTTCATGTAGAAGGTGCATGTTTTGGACTGTCTGAGTTTTTCCATTAATAATTATGTTCCATGACTTAGATTTTTATTTTAGCATTTAATTGATTCACTTTAGCATTCCTCAATTTTAGTCTGCAAAGACTTATACTTTTTGTATTGTTCATAATGGACATACTTAGGGAACGGATTTTCATATAAATCTTTTTTTTTAATTTTTTTTATTTTATTTTTTTAAATTTGTTGCGTCTACATCTTGACGCAACGCATCTCCAAGCCCCTTAAGGGGCGTTGAGCGCTTTGCACTGGGGAGTAATCCTCCATTAATGAGCTTTTACTTTTAATAATTGTCAAGTCTCGCCACGTCGCAGTCAGTCAGTGCCTTTTATCCCTTCGGCCAGGGGCTCGACGCCGTTAGATCCCGGGGTTCCTGGCCGGTCACCCAACCACGAACCCGCGAGTCTCGAATGCGCTTAACCTTCGTGACTTCACGGAGAGTAGTAAACGCACTCGGCTAGCGCCGCCGGCTCATCTTAATGTGCATGTAACTAGTAGATTAACTTGGGAAAAACGTATTCAAGTTACAAGAAATAAAACATATGCCAAAATGTCAAAACTATATTCATTAATAAACATTTGCCCAGCATTAAATTTAGGTTACACAGTTTTAATGTTTAAATTCATTTGGCCATCATTCACATGTGCCACTCAGGTTTTGAATAATAATAATAATAATAATAATAATAATAATAATAAGAAGAAGAAGAAGAAGAAGAATAACAATAATAATAATAATATTTATTGAGTCACAAATACAATTTCAATTGTGTATGACAAGTCAGATATGGCGGAGTGAAGTTACATTTACTGTCCAGAAATCAAAACAATGGGGACCATCTCAGCATTTGCTAAAAAGGATCAAGGAAACTGACAAAAACCCTGACAGTTGGTCATTGATCTTACATAATAATAATAATAATAATAATAATAATAATAATAATAATAATAATAATAATAGTAACAGTAATAATAATAGTAATATCAATTATAATAGTAACAATACTAATAATAAAATACTATTCATTCAGAAATGATTTAACGATATTAATGATGCCTAGTGCATTTAGCAAATTCAGGATGAAGGAAATAGAATTTGGGTTTGGTATTCTCCTTCTACATCAGTCCAACTGCAATTAACACAGGCAGGATGGGATATGCCAGTTCTTTTTTCTGCTTCAACTTGAACAGTCAACATGAAACAGAGAATCAATGGGATTAGAATTTTTATTTTGGTTTTTTAAGGGAGGTAGTGATGTGATTTGTGTATTCCTTCACACTGTAGAACATGTTGTTACAGGAAAGCTTTCAATTTACTTTTAAATCTATGTATTGTATTAATATCTTTAATATCATGGCTCAATTTGTTGTAAAGTGTAATGCCCTCTATTGCGGTACTTTTTTGATAAAGTGTAGTAAGTGTCTTTGTTTTCCATGAGAATCTTCTTTGTGAAGACAACTATTTCAAATATGTACATGCACGGTAGTGGAAGAATCCTTAAGTTTTGAACAAGGGTTTGCAAGACTCCAGCTTATGAGTGCTGGTCATTGTTCGAGTATTCTTTTTGGATAATAAATGTACGAGTGCTTCAGGGCATTTCCCAAAATATTAATCCATATTTCAAGTGTGAGTGCACATTTGCATAATACATTGTCCTAAGAGTCTCAATGTTGGAGCTTGACCTGAGGTGTATAGGGCATAACAAGATTTGGTGAGCATCTTATTAAGATTTGAAATGTGAGCATTCCATTTTAGGTTTTCTTGGATTGTTAGACCAAGGAAGGTAGTTTCCTGTGATATTTTACAAGATTATTATTTATGAGCAAATGTTGGGAGAGTTTTTCTTTGGATCGGGAATTCATGAAATTTAGAGAGACTGTTTTGCTAGTGTTTATGATAAGTTTGTTGTCTTGAAACCATTTTACTAATGCATGCAATGTTTCTTGAGTTTCTTTTCTAATAATTGTTGCGTTTTGCTTTTATGATTATGTTTGTGTCATCTGCAAACAAAATTGTTTTGTTATTTTTAAAGCCAAAGGCATGTCATTTATGATATAAGGAATAATATTGGCCCTAGGATGGATCCTTGCGGACTCCACAATTTATCATCTGAGGTTGGAGTAGTCGAGGAGATTTTGTTATCTTTAGTGTGCTGGAGGGTAACTACTTGGCTACGGTTTGATAAATATGATTTAATCCACTGGCCTGCAATGCCTCGGATCCCTAGCATTTCTAGTTTTGTTAAAAGTATGTGATGATCAATAATGTCAAAGCTTTTGAACAAATCTAGGAAAAGGCCAATGGGAATTTCCTTCTGATTTAGTGCAATAAGTATGTCATTTAAAAAGTAGAAAATGGCTGTCTCTGTGGATCTATTACACCTGAAACCATGTTGTGCGTTTGTAAGGATATTATTTGCATTGAGAAAGTGTTTGAGTCTATCATTGAAAAGCTTTTCCAGAATTTTTGAAAATCCTGATAGCAGGGAGATAGGTCTGTAGTTCATGGGATCATAACTATTGCCCTTTTTAAACAATGGTTTAACTTTGCCATTTTGAATACATTTGGGAATATGCCTGTTTTTAGAGAGTGATTGCAAATATGAGACAGCGGTTGCACTATATATGGGGCACTGTGTTTGATAAGAAAATCTGGAATGTTGTCCAGGCCTGCTGTGAATTTATTCTCTATTTGTCCAATGATTTTAAAAATTTCAGAGGGGGTGGTTTCATATAAATATATGGAATTTGCAATTTGTGAAACATTAGTGTTTGTCTGGTGTGTGTTATTGTTTAGGGAATGTTGAGATACTAATTTTTTACCAATTTGTGAAAAGTGTTCATTGAATATGTTAGCAATTTCTTGTGGGTCTTGTAAAGTTTGGTTTTTGAAGTGGAGCTCTATATTTTTTCTGTTATTGTTAGTCGGTGCTGTTGTCTTTTTAATAATGTCCCACATAGCTTTTGTTTTGTTACGTGCATTTGCAATGTACTTGTCATTTGTCATAATTTTCGCTTGTTTGATTACTTTTTTTAGGATTGAATTGTATGTTTTGTAGTATGAAATGAAGCTGGGGTTACATTTGTTCAGTGTTAGTATTTTATACATGTTGCGTTTTCTTTCACAAGACACTTTGATGCCTTTAGTAATCCACGTTTTGTTTTTATTATTTTGAATCTTTCTGAGTTTTTGAGGAAACGTGTCATTAAAATGTCTTAAGTATATATTTATGAAGTTGTTCAAGATGAACCCTTTGGTTCATTTTGAGCATATTAAAAGAGAGCTCCAGATAGCAACCCTAGAAGATTACATAGGGAAAAACTCTGACAAATGTTTCACTCTTCTTCCATTTGTTTCTTGAAGCATAAAATTTATGATGGGGTAAGCTTTAAACGATCATAACATGCTTACAATTTCCTAATGATATGTTTAGATACCCACATTAATTAACTATATGCTCAATCAATAAATTTAGTCATAAAAATGCAAAATGTTTAAATTTGTAAATTATTGATCCAAGTATGTACATACAAGAAAGTAACTTATATTTGAAGAGTATTATGGTATATGGTATGTAAAAATAATGTATGTGTGATTGACATGTAACAGTGTAAAAAAAATAATTACGGGAAATAGGATGTAAAGGCAGAAATACCAAACAAGAAAAACTAGTGGTAGTATAGCAGATATTCCTGTTCTTCTCAGCCATTACTTGTAGAATTTATAATCAATTGTAGTGCATTATGTGTGAAAACATCATGCATGAATATCAATATTGTAGTTTTGCAATTGAAATTTTTTGCAGTTTCGAAAATACAAAGAATGGGGTCTGTGTCATTATAATACGCATACTTTGCTCTATTAAAAAAAAATAAAGAAAAAAATTGAGCCTTTTCAAGAAAATCTTTGTTGCCTGCATTTCACAAAAAATTATCACTCATATTTTCAAAAACTTGTATATATGCGTATTTCAAGATTACCTAAGAAGAATAAATTTTATGAAGAAACCAGTGGTGCTACAACAGCACATACTTTTTCCCACTGCTTCTAATTTTTGCCATTTTAAAAACTTTAGAGTTCAACGGAAGTGAGACCGCCATTTTAAGCTTCTTTTGCTCTATTCAAGGAAAAAACTTAACCCACTATTAATCGCGAATATTTTCGTTACGCGGTTACTCGCTTGTTAAATTTTATGTAACAACTGTTTTTGTTGTTTTTATTGTTTTATTATGAATCAAATTCGTGGATTAATAGTCCGATATGATTTGTTATTGAGTTCTATAACATGTGTAGATGTAATAATGCATACAGATGACATACAGGCTCATAATGCCTGTTTAAAATAAGCTCTCAATGAAAATCACAGTCATGATGTGAAGTATTTCATAAATTAAATTTATTTACGAAAGACAAATCATATAATACAATCAAAAATAATAAACAAAATAATTTCGCCGAACGGAAAAATACAGGGAAATTTATGATCTAAAATAAGCTTTCTCAGAATTATGTTCATTGTAAACAACGTTTTTCTTGTATGCTCTTTAGAGAGGTGTTTGGAGCAAATATTGCAGCAATGCTGCGTGAACCTGTTTTTCATCTTCGGACAATAAGCGCATCTTATTTTCTCTCTTGGTTTCTTCCCTTCTTCATTTGCTGGCAAGCAAAATTTTGATCTTCCTTTTCTTCCAACTATAACAATATATTGTCAAGCGACATCCCTAAATCTATGAATCTTATCTTTTATATCGCGTATAAAATGTACTATCAAAATGGAACACAAAGCTTTTCTGACGTTCCTGTAAGCACTCAAGACACAAAACAGAGTGAATACATTGGGAGAAGAGTAGATGCGATAATCGTATCGAAATATAACGCCATTGATCGCGCATGAAAAAATATCTAACTAGATGCGCCGCAAAAAGAAAATTTCGACCCGTTCTTGAGATAAAATGTAACTTTGATTAGAAATCACTCAAAAGCTTCTCGTTTTATCAAAAAATTGAATATGTCCTTATTTAAAGATATAATATTTTAAAACAGATTTTATTTAAGAAAAAATGTGTCATCAATCTTGTACTTTTGCAATGTTATTCTTTTGTAATTTTCGAAAATACGTCGATTTTGCCGAAAATGAGATGATCAACTTTTTTACCATTCTTTGCTACATACAAGAAAGAAAAAGATAAAAATGGAGCCGTTTTTTAGAAAATAACTGCTTAAACATGACCCTATCTTTGAACAACAGATTTCATCCAGGAAAAAAAAAGCTTCAATAATGTAGTTGTAAGAAGACGACGAAACATTTCTGAACGTCTGCAATTTTCGGCAATTGAAAGATATGGACGAAAACAGGACCTGTGCCATTTTTTAAGCGTTCTCTGCAGTATCCGGGGACATAGTTTAATAAAAAAAGAATTTGAGATATTTTTGAGAAAATTTTGAAAATGCTAAGGCTTTAAGTAAAGTACCCCAAATAATCAAAATACCCGTTTCAAACACTCATGGTCTCGAGTTAGTGAAGGTCGATAGGGGAATATCAATAATCTTCTGAGCGATTTAGGCGCTAGCAATGACCATAGAAAGACGTTTAGTCGTATAGTTTTGCCGTTTACCGATTTTTCGGCATCAAGATCCACAAATCATGGATTCTCACAACACGTTTTTTTGTCACAACACAGAAATTTACTACATAAAGGAACAAGATTTATACACTTTTGCGTTACCGGAGCCCGATAATAAGAGTATTTCTGACGAATAATCGCCGGTTTCCACAGCGCTATTACAATTCTTTCTCTTTACTGAGACATACCCAGATATCTCAAGGGGAATATTTAGTAAAATAGTATGAAATAATAGCTCATTTCGAAATGTTGGTACCCGAGAATGATAATATGGGAGCAGTATGTAATATTTACAAAGAGGACATTGGGTAGCCATGTTGGACTTTTAAGTATTAGATGCAAATATTGTGATGTAAATATTAGGACTTAGAAGTATTGGAGGCTAAAATAAACAATGAATATGGGACATTGGATATTCCTAGAACAAAATAAACATAGTTGTAATTTGGGACGAGGGCATTTATAGAATACTAGTAGAACCCGGCAGACGTCCTACCCCCTCTCTATTTTCCCACTTTCTCTCTCCATCCCACTTTTCCCTCTCTTCCCCTTTTCCCTCTTTTACCTCTCTTTTCCTTTTTTTCCCGTTCTCCTGCCCCATTTTTTATCTCTTTTTTCCTTTTTTTTTTCCTTCCCTTCCTCTTTTTTTTTTTCCCCCTTTCCCTCCTGACTTTCCCGCTCTCTTTTTTCTCTCTTCCTTTTCTTCTCTTTCTTTTTCTCTCTTTCCCCCTCTCTTTTCTCTCCTCTCACTTTTACTGTCTTTACCACATTCTCTATTTCTTTCTTTCTCCCTCACTTTACCCCTTCTCTTTTTTCAACTTTCTCCCTTTTTCTTCTCTCTGTTCTTCTACTATAGTAAGATTTTCTCTCGCTTTCGGCAGGCGCTTCCTTGGCGCGGTTGCTGGTACACAGCTGACCGATAAAAAAGCTGTTTTCTCGCGGTCGCGGGTACTGACGCGATAAATAGATAAAAACAATCTTTGAAGCGGGTTGTATATCGTGTCGAAATCTGAGGCCAATCGGTGCAGAACGTTTCAGTTTTTGAAGCGTCCACAAACCAACTTAACATTTTTATATGTATAGAAGATACATTTTAATTTTGGAAGCGTCACCTGACGTAATCAAGAATGATTTTTTTATGAACAACCAATGGTAAAAGGTTTTTAAAAGGTCGTAGGTGTCGAGTAAAGATAGGCGACTGTCGGGAAACGAGTTACAGCAAATAGCAAAATTACTTACAAAAATGTGGAAAACAAACAGGTGACATTCGAAGGCGTAGTTTTGGCAAAAGATATTTCATCGGTCACGAGCACATGAGAGGCTAGTTAGACATATACTTAGGTTTTCCTAACGTGACATCTGAGGATCTCCAAGATAGAATATGGCACGACTTTTTACGTCTTTCTCCGTCCTGCCGCAAGATGTCGTATGCCCGCCACAGTACCAAGCTGTGCTGCAGATCAAGCGACTCTAGCGGCACGACCGAGAAAGACTGAAAAGCCATGCTTGAAGTGCAGAATAAGAATAATATAAGTTTTGGGGTAAGTTTGAGTGAAATATGGGTAATATTAAAACAAGATTTTTCTCAAAAACGGTTCCAATTTTTTCCTTTACTATTTTCAACGGAAAATGCTAAATGCACTGAATAGCATTACAAAAATGTAATTTTCATGTATTTATTCGATTTTCCAAAAATTATTCAATTATATTGCCGGTCGATTTCCTCCAAAATTGATGTTTCCTAATCGTCGTGGCTCTTCATTTTGAAATCGATATTTTAATTTTACTTTACATGAAGTTACATGATGAGGGTACTTTACATGAAGCCCGTGGGTCATTTTCAAAAAAGTGTCTCCAACGTTTTTGATTAAATAATGTTGTTGGATAGTGAGAAGTACATTTAAGAGTATGGTGTGGATCTTATATTCGTTGAAATCTCTGATTTTTCGAAAATTGGAAATATTTAATTTTTTCAGTTTTCCTACAACCACAATTGGGAAGAGTTTTTCGTAATGAAATATGTTAATCAAAAACAGATCTTCAAAAAAGGCATTGTTCACTTTTTCGAAAATATGAGTTTTTTAAATTGTAATTTGGCTTCGAACATTGTCACTCGCTTCAAATTTTCTGCGCTCCGTGAACGTAATTTGAGATGTACTTGGAGGAAGTTGGAGAATTCCGTCTCGTTTAACTTAATTTTTATCAACTAAATATTACAAATCGTAACATTAGATTCGAAAACTTATACCTATATTAAGTTGCAATGTAAATGCATACCTGAACATTACATAAACTGCGAGGATGTACGTGCTTTGTCATTTGCATGAAGTGTAATATCCAAGTTATTAATTTGGAATATTTATCGCTTTGAGCGTTTCATTCAGACTCTAATATGAAAGAAAAATTGAAAAAATTAACTATCATAAATTTGTACGAACGTTTATTACAATAATTTGATATTACTATATTAGATGGTGTTGCCATTCTATGCAGCGATGGATATTGAAATGTTTCCGAGAAGTTCATTGTTGGCGACATAAATGGGAAAGAGGATGTAAGGGGGCTTCATGAACTTAAGGGTAATATTACAATGTCTCTACGTTCAGTAAAATGGTATTCAACTTTATTACAATCGGGAAGAGTATAAAATACGACACGCATAAGGTAATTTTGTAAAACTACTTAGGTAAACTACTTTGTAGTTTCGAATGCATTCATAATTGGATATATTGGATGACATTTATTTCTGGATGTACAATTTTTGTGTGAAATTATTCTTACTTGTCCCTATTTATTTAAAAATCTTCATTTAAAGGAAAATGAAACATTTAAGAATTAATTTAGAATATCTTGGAGACGGCGAAAAATAATTTTATGTTTATTAGTTCAATGCTCTATGTTTACGGACATGAAACAAAATACATAACGGTATTGTTAATACCACACAAATTTTTATTTTTCTATTCTATCTATAAATGAAAACATTTCTAAGAATTTGATTTATTGAAGTAAAGGTATAAGAAAATAAATAAATAAACGGAATAATGCTAAAATAAGTAAAGTAACTCGTTATAAACATTATTTTGTTTAATTGATATGCGGTATAATATTATTACATAACCGTTACCAAGGTGCAAGAAAGTATGTGCTGATTTAGCACCACTAGAATCGTACTATCAATATTCTATCATTAACAAAAGTATAACTTTCGATTTTATTTTTCCATTTTTTTATCTGTAAGAATTGTGACTCCACTTACTGCTCTTTTTCTTTGTATTATTTTTGTTTTATTATTATTATTATTATTATTATTATTATTATTATTATTATTATTATTATTATTATTAATAGCCAACTAAAATCCCATTATGGGCAACAGCCTCCTGCCTTTTTTGCAGGGAATTCTGTGAAGTGATAGGGTGGTGATGAGGGGTGAAAGGACGAATGAGGTGGTAGTATGATGATTTTCTTTGTTATATCCTATATCATTATATAATTTCCAGGTCCTTTACTCCTAAAGTTTCTTTTTAGTTTCTGAAATGATGGCTATATTTATCCCTTTCTCTTTTAGTTCTTAGTTCTTTTGTGGACGATCCTTCACATTCAAGAGAATTTTAAATATATCCTTGATATCTCATAACCTTTTTCTTGCCAATTTCTCCTAAGTTCGGTCCGGCTTCTTTGTAGCTAGCGAGTATACTATTTTTACGTGGGAGGGTTACAAGCCCTTTACCCAACATCCAAACTGGAAAGACTGGATTTTAATAGAGGTTGTCTCTCAAGGCGAGTTGGCTCCTCACCGTCTGAAGAGCCTCGTCTGCTCTTCACCTCCATTAAGCCAAAGGGTCTCTTCACCATCACCGCCAGCTAAGTCGAATTCAGTCGCTGTCTGGAGGAGAATTCCAGCGGCCGGCTGCTCTGATCGGTAGTTTTCCGTGGTTTCTCCGATCAACACCAGGCGAATGCCGGAGCAGTACCCTACCAAAAAGGGCCACGGACCGCGCGCGATCTGTCCTTCCTCATCCTTGTCCTATCCTCTCCCCTTACATACACACACACACACACACTTACACTAACATGCACTACACTACCACATATTCCGGGAGACCGGTCGGGAGTTTAGAGCTTGTCCCGGCCGGGGCGGTGCCCCGCTGGTGGGAGAGTCCTGGTTAGGGGGAAACCCCACTAGCCGACGGTAGGTCGGTGCCGGATCTCGCCATCCAGCGAGGGGAAAATCACCGCCATCTCCCGAGAAAAACATGCACTTCACTAACGGGCCTAATGACCGAAGCAGTTGACGCGCCCGGAAACACGAAAAAATCAATCATTCAAAACCATCACCGCTAAGTTGATGGTTTTCTATGCATAGTATCTTCTGAAGTTACCTCCTGGAGTCCTCTTCTTGGTGGAGAACTTCTTTGTTTGACCCCGCTCCTTCGACCTGTCTAGAGAGGGAGGCCCTACCAGTAGCTACGCTACCGCCGGCATAGCTTTCATGGTCATGGGGGTACTCAAGTTTCACCACCAAGGTCAAGGTCATGTACCTCCCAGAAGGAAGGTACTTAGAGTAGTTTCAAAAATACTTAACAAAAATTAAAGAGATAACTGTGGAGAACAAATTTCATTGAGCAAATTATTTATCTTCAGTAATGTAGTTGTAGAGGAGTGACCAAAAAAATAGACTTATTTACTTTTACTATTTTGACAAATAGAAAAAAAAAAAAAAAACACTTATTTTTAACTTTTGCAATTCTTGTCAATGAAGAAGTTTTGTTTAAAATCGAAATTCTGCCATTTTTCTCAGCGTACTTTGCTCTATACGAGATAGAATACTCTATTTAATGGTCTATATCTTGACTTGGGTCGTCAATTACTCAATAGGGAGTTTTAGCGCCAGGCGTAAGGAGACATCCTTAAACTATTGATTACGTGACTAAAGACTTTATATGGTCATAATGAACAACGTTCAGAAAAGTTTTAGCAATTGCGTATTGCGTTATGCATTATAACAAAAGAAACATTTCAAGCGTTGAACAAAGAAGTTTCATAATATATCAGAGAGTGTAGGCTAGCGGTGAGGCTTTTAAATTACGATACGAGACAAGAGCATAATAAATGTACATTGTGTTCGGAGTTTTAGATTTTGTGGTCCTCTGCAATGAGTATGCACTCTGGAATTTTGAATCGACTGTTCTTGAGAACGTATGAAATACTTTCAAACAGCGTTCATTATGAGAGTAAGACATAACCTATCCCGAAGATACGATTTCAATTTCTTTTTCGCGAATTTCTTTCCCATAACTTCTCCAACATTTCCTGTTAATTCTTGCCAGCGTTGTGGAGTTAGTAAGGAATAATTGTAACTGCTTCGCATACGAGAATCGATTTGTCAAAGACGGAAAAATCCCCGTTTCCTGTTTTTAGGCGGCCATTTTGCCGCTTGTAAGGTGACCGTAGAGACTCTAGAGACGTGCACTATTTATGAAGGTATAAGGTCGTACCTTAGCCTAAGGAAGACGTTATACTTCAAGTCCGTCACGTGACTGTTAGTGCATAACGTCGCTACGTTACCGCGTGATGCTAAAGCTCCCTAATTACTGTGCGTTGCACGGCTTTAAAACGTTGCTTTCGAGACCTAAGACGTTGAGTTATATTCCTCATTCTGCGATCTACAAAATGAAGTCTTTTGGGATATTCTATTACAGTTTCGGGGAATTGGTTATTCTCAGTTTCCTATTCCTTTGAATGGGTAAGGTAATCTTTCTCTCGAATTCAGAGACGTGTCGTATTTCGAAATCTATTAAAATGCTTCCGCTAACACATTTTTCCCTTCATTATTTGTCCTGTGGGGAAAAGGGAAGTACCTAGGTTTCCATGAGAATGTTCTCGTACGGGGACAAGCGCGAGATCGCTACAATGATGATGACGGTCATGGAGACGGACTAATTTAATTATTTTCTTTAAACATCAACATTTTTTAAAACTTTTATCCACAACCCAAATTGTGCTCGTTACAACTGTGAATTAAGTACGTCTACTATAAACCATGTAGATATCAACTGAAGAACCGCAACGAATACAAGCGATTTATCTAATTTGAATTACCATAAAATAAATAAATAAAAAACAGTAAAAACTGTTGGTGAAGTGTGGGGAAGAAGAATAGTATACGAACGTTTTCTTGGCTCCAGAATCTCTAACCCACTGTTTAACTATTCAATATTGTATTACAAATAATGGTAACAAGGTGGTTGAAAACGTTTAAAAATTGCTTCCAAGTAATAGAAGACGTATTTGCATCGACAAACATGCTTCAGATTTGATTTTGTCGTATTACTAAAAAAAATAACTACCCTCCCGGTCTTAACGCAAGTATCGAACTAGTGATGCTGCAGAATGACACAGACTTTCTCGTACTAGTTAATTCTCTAATTTCATTGGTCTGGGCAAGATTTTCTGACTTGCCACATCCTCTCAATCTATCGCCACCCAAAAAACACTTTTTTTAAAAAACTTTTCTCAATTTTTCGGTTTCCTAATGGTAGAAAAGAAATATTACTTTAAGAACTTTTAGTACATTTTTAAACACTTTTCTCAATTTTTCGGTTTCTTAATGGTAGGAAAGAAATATTACGTTAAGGAACTTGTAGAAGAGTAAAACCTCATTCTATATGGAAAGGGTATAACCGAATAAGACGGTGAAAGTGCCACTGAAAAATCTGGAAAAAATATGTTATAGAATGTTATAAGACCCATTTTATGGGGAAAAATTGAGACAGTACTCCAAAGTTATCACGTCGAAAATGAATTTCAATAATTTATTTTTTCCTTTTCAATATGAATTTGGCGTCAAAATTTGTTGACAAAAATACCTTCAAAATGAACTAAGTGGCTCTGCAATTTTCAGCCTGATACACGCAATAGATGCTGAAAAAAACAACAACACGAAAACACATTTCTCGTTGTATCTGCAACAGATTGCCCTAGGAGGCTGATTTTTGGTGAACCTACGTCATTTTTTATTCTCTTTCCTATGTACCTCGCGAGTATCGATTTAGTTTGGGGACTCTTTTCACCGCCTTATTCGGCTGTATCCTTTTCTTTGAAAAATTTGGAGCCGTTTTTAAGAAAATGGTGTTTAAACGTTACTGTAAATGCGAAAGTTGAAGTTCTATTTCACAGAAACCTTTTGAGTTTTCGAAAACTTTTATTGAAAGTCATTTAAAACACCTCCACTCAGAAATTCAGTAATGTGTACAAAACGCTGGAAATGTGCATATTTACGACGATTATAATTTTGAAATTGCAATATTACCAGTTCATATGCCGCATGGAGGTAACATATAAGGCCATTAGATGTTGGGAATTTTTGAATGGGAGTATAACATTATCAGCTACTCGATTCATTGGTAAGTTCAATACGAGATATTGTAAGAACATATTTGAATAAAGCTATGCATGAAAGAAATGAAGAATGAAAGAAATTTTCAACACATGAAAATTCTTTTAAAACAGTTACGCGCCGGCGACGCCACATTCAGCTAGTTAAAATTAATCATGAGCATAAAGAAGAAAAATAGGAAGGAGGGAATAGGGAAAGAGGTAGTTATTGCAATATCACTTCACAGAGTAGCATATTGGCATATCTAAAAACAAAATCGAGATGGCCGATTACCGGCGCGTCGGGTAAACTAATCCGTACAAAACGATACTGCCGCTAGAGGCGTTTGAGTCAAACTGTAAGTTTTCTGCATGAAAAATTACGAACAAATCAAAAGTTTTTCTACAAAAGTCGTGCTCTCTGTGCTGCACGTTTCCTATACGTTCATTTTGCACGGAAACTGTATCGGCCTTAAAGAGATATGGAGTATATACCATTATTACTTTATGAAAATTGTGGTGAATTAGTCAATGACAATTTTAATTTTCCTATTAAAAATTAGGTCATTAAAACAAGCTATGTGAACGTTATCACAGGGGTGTTAATAGGAACGATAAATTCGAATAAATATATAAAAAGGAGTCAGCACAATGGGTGACAAAAAAGAAGCAAATGATCGAATAGTAAATAACAAGAATACAAGGGAATGAATATAATTGATAACGGAGAAATAGAGAATATATTGGTGAATAAAACAGCCGGCGGCGCTAGCCGAATTCGTTTACTACGCTCCGTGAAGTCACGAGGGTTAAGCGAATTCGAGACTCGCGTGTTCCTGATTGGGTGACCGGCCAGGAACCCCGGGATCTAACGGTGTCGAGCCCCTGGCCGAAGGGATAAAAAGCACTGACTGACTGCGACGTGACGAGACTTGACAAATATAAAAAAAAAAGCACATTAATGGAGGATTACTCCTCAGTGCAAAGCGCTCAACGCCCCTTAAGGGGCTTGTAGACGCGTTGCGTCAAGGTGTAGACGCAACAAATTAAAAAAAAAAAAAAAGTGAAAGAATACGTGAGCAATGTCCGTGAATGAGAAAGTAAATTACGAAAATTTTACGAATAAATAACCAAAGAATAAACAAAACAGTTCTAGAGTGCCAGTGAGCAATCATTGGCTGTCTCGTGGCGCAAGAGGAAAGCCGCTTCACCAAGGACGTTCGGGTTCGATTCCCGGACAATCTCATGTGAAATTTGTTTCAACAAAACGAGTTTAGCTGCTTCACAAGGGCTAGGCCAACCGCTGTGAGGTACCCTACCCCTATCCTATTTCCTTCTCAATTCTGGCCGTTGGGTAGTGAAGCAGGAGCGTGCAAGAGAGAGGCGCGTTCGCCAAGACGTTTCCTGGCGGTCCTTTGACGACTAACGGACTACGAAATGTAAGGAATGTACGTAATGTACGGACTACGGATTACTTTCAAAGACATTGGCGATAAAAATATAAGTAACGGAGGATTACTCCTAAGCGCTCAACGCCCAATGGGGGTAACCCTTAATAACCTATGAGATGCGTTGCATCACGATGAAAGCGCAACAAATAAAAAAAAAAAGAACTGCAAGAAAAGGAATGGTCTACGCACTAGAACGAAAAGAGAAAACTTGTTTGGGTACGATCTCGTGCAGGGAGAAAAACAAATGAAGAGCGCCTAAGATAACGAAACAGGGCAGACGATTGATTTTTTCGTGTTTCCGGGCGCGTCAACTGCTCTGGTCATTAGTCCGGTTAGTGTAGTGCATGCTTTTCTCGGGAGATGGCAGTGATCTTCCCCCGCTGGATGGCGAGATCCGGCGACGACCTACCGTCGGCTAGTGGGGGGGTCCCCCTAACCAGGACTCTCCCACCAGCGGGTCACCGCCGCAACCGGGACAAGCTCTAAGCTCCCGACCGGTCTCCCGGAATATGTGGTAGTGTAATGCATGTTAGTGTAAGTGTGTGTGTAAGGGGAGAGGATAGGACAAGGAAGAGGAAGGACAGATCGCGCGCGGTCCGTGGCCCGTACTGCCCCGGCATTCGCCTGGTGTTGATCGGAGAAATTACGGAAAACTCCCGATCAGAGCAGCCGGCCGCTAGAAATCTCCTCCATACAGCGACTGAATTCGACCTAGCTGAAAAGCTAGTGTCGAAAATCCTGCCGCCGTCAGGAATCGAACCTAGGACCTCCCGGTCAGAGGCGCTGCAGTGACATCACTTGATGCACTGAGCTACCGCTTCCGGTCAGGGCAGACGAGCTTTTGACGCGATGAGGAGAGGATGGAGATTGAGTTGAGTTTGTCGCGCAGTGAAATGATAAAAATAGACTCAGAATTATAATCGCGTGTGTGGAGGAAGCATATGCCATTGATGTGGACGAGATTCATAGAAAATGGAACTTAATGGACGCCGTTCAAGAAGGCAGAGGCTACATTAAATAAAGTGACTAAACAGGGAACATATTAAATTATTTATTGTAGGACGATCACGTTTTGTAATGAATTAAGAATTTTTGGATTAGGATTTAAGAATCATAATTGCCATGCATGCAAAGGGAGGGACTTAGAAACAAAACGGTACACAATAATAACGATGGTTCATGGTATGTAATGATCCATCATTTCGAGACCAAAACCCCCAGATGCAACGATACAAAAAGGTGACAAAGAATAAACTTGTGTATTGATTACAACGGTGCCGACAGAAAACATTTTACAAGTCCAAATAAAATAAAGAATTATAGCGCGTGAAATTTGTGAAAATTGAACATAATCGTTCGAAAAAAAATTAAATAAAACAAACGGCATCAAATTCGGTCAACGCATTCGAAAGATATAAATTGAAATAGAACTGGCATTTTTTAATAACATGAACAGAATATGGCCATTGTTGAGCTAGAAAAATTCAAAAAATTTTCAAAATTCAAAATTTATTGCTTATTTATCCTTGAAAATAGATTTTACTACATGGGAGTTTTTGTTTTTTTTCTCCCTTTCAAAATTCAAAATTTATGTAGTATATGACTTAGTGTAGGGATCACAGAATTTTGAAAATGTGCACACAATTCACTTTTCCCCATAGAACGTCATACGCAGTTTTTAACTGTTTTTTGACGTAAAATAAAATAAATAAATAAATAAAAAAAGAAAGATTGTAAACAGGGTTTTTTTAAGAATTATGACAAAACGCACAAACCGATTTGGCTGAAACATTGGGAAACAATAGACTAAAACACGGGGAAGACGACAAAATTAGTGTCAACTTTGTGGCATGTTCGGAAGCAGAATAATAATATGATATTTGGAAGTTTACAATGAACTAAAAGTATAAACAAATGACGCCATGTTACAAAGAGAAGAAAGTCGTTTGGAATTAACACAGATTGAAAGTAAGCGAGTGGCAACTATTATGTTCCAGAAATCTTATGTAACAATGTAAGTTGCTGAAAAAATTCCGATGTGAAGACAGATGTGTCGTGGATACCGGGATGAACGCTTCGTGTGCGCGTTGTTAAGTTTCTTTTGAAAGTGTAGCAATTCAAATAGAAAGTAACGTTGTGATGTTTGTTGGAACTTTGAAGTATTAGTAAAAGGAACAAAAATTCCGGAGTAATTTTAATTTATTTTTTTCAAGTAGGATTTTTCTTGTGATTACAAACAATCAGATGTTATTTTTTTATTGTAAGAAAATTCATCGCTACGGACATCTCGTTATAAAATATAAAAGAATAGATGCCGGGATCAGGGATCACAATTGGACGCTTATTTTGAATGTGAATGGATGTAAACGATCGTAATTTCAAGAAGTGACGTATTTGATGACACGCGAAAAAGAGTTGTTTTTTGTTTTGCCGAACAGTACACCACGAATACGTACAATTTTATTAAGCGGTAACGGATTAGCAGCTGAGTGATATCATTTATGCGGACAATAGCGGTTCGCGAGAATTGGTTTCCGAAGGCGACCGCGAGCAGGAGTGGACGGCGACCATGCATCGAAGGGCACTGGATGGCGGCCACCAGACATCATTGCCACGGGAGCCCGCAAAACAGGGAAGTGACACGCGTGTATATGTGTGTGTGTGTGCCTCATTTTTTTGCAGATACTTCATCTGAAGACGCGTTCCGTAACTGAAGGGAATTTATTGAAGACCAAGTTTTGTTAATAAAATTAAATTAAGAAATGGTCAAAGGAAATTTAGGGAATGCGCATTCAATGTATGAATGGGATTTCATATTGTTTGTATTATTGTGCGTGAATGAGTTTCGTTGTTGTGTTTTGTTTTTTGGAATGTTTATGTTATAGGGTACTGTGTATTAGTGTAGAGGGAAGGACGGTAAATTGTTGCCGTGTATGATGAAAAGAGGGAAAAGCCAAAAGTAATAATAAACGAACGAACAAAAATGTGGTTCGTTTTTATCAATTGAGAACATGCGTCGTTATTTACCCTAGCACGCACAATCCAGTCACCTCGCTTGGATTCCTGTACAGGACCACCATCTTATCCACGGTATTGGAATCATTATATTTTGGCTGCCCAACGCGAGTTCCAGGGTAGCCGGGAGAAATATTTGATAGTCAAAAAAGGAAAGGGGAAAAGGAACCATGACATTTGACTGCCCAACGCGGGTAAAGGATAGCAGAGAGGGGATAATAGCCGGGAGGAAGAAAGGGGATTCATTACAGGTAATGTCTTTTATTTTTAAAATTGTTGTAGACTATTACGTTTAAATGTAATATATGTATGTTTGGTAGCAGAATATAGATGGAAATGTTAATTTGAAGTAAGCATTATTATTCCAGGGTAAGAGCAGTAAAAGAGTTCCCAATCACATCTGAAGAGAATTGCATAAATTTGTCGTCACAGAATATCTGTAGAGGCGGTCTGTGGGACCCACTAATAAATTTTATCATGACGGAGCAGCTTTGGTACATCCTTCTGGTAATTGTTGGGTGAAAGATTAAATGGTAATTTAGACAGAATAAACAAATAAAAAGGTACCGGGAAAATACCCTCGTTTGATTACAAGTTACAAAAACGTAAATTACCCAGTAAGTTATGAATCTCACAAACCAGATGTTTTAATTCTTAATATTACTATTAGCAGACTAAATCACAACACACACTGCAACGGAATTTATCGATATGAAGTGAAAACAAAATCTTCTTTGAAATTTGTAATGAAGCAAAGCTAAAAATAATGCAATTTTAAAAATAACATTTTCTTTAATTTGGTCCTTTTCTTTAAATTTTAAATTAATATTTAATTCTATATGCATTGTTTTCTTGAGCACATCAGAAATCAGAAAAGCTAAATTTTAAAAAGTGAAAATTATTTCTTTCCTTGGTAGTAAAGGGAACAAGCATTGCGACTTAAGTAGAAAAGAGATAGAATACGATTATAAGATAGCAATAAGAATCCACTTTATTTTATATATTATGTACGAGCCATTTGGAAAACCAATTTTTTCCGTAAACGTACTTTACTGCACACATTAATATATGTATTAACAATTAACATATACACGATTGTTGGCAGTGTGTAATCAATACTTCTACAGAACAATTCTAGAAACCAACTGTCTAAATCAGGGATTCACGATCTTTTCCTTTCATCGACCCCTTGTAAGAAAATGTTTGCTTCATCAACCTCCCTTACGTTTTCTCTGTAATATACGGCATCCAAACTCATGACACAAAGAGTTCACATAAATGCCTTAAAGCAATATACGGTATCCACACTCACGGCACAAAGAATTCACAAATGCGTGAAAAACAATATACGGCATCCACACCCATGGCACAAAGAATTCACAAAAATGTCTTAAACGCAATATACGGCGTCCACGCTCATGGCACAAAGAATTCACACAAATGCCTTAAAGCGAATATACGGAATCCACACTCATGGCCCAAAGAATTCACATAAATTCCTTCATGACAACACCAATATACTCATAAATATGTTGATTTTCATTAACTGAAGATGCTTCCGTTTTGAGGTAGCTGAGTTCCTCATCTTTTTAACATAATGGTTATAAGATACAAGATTGTATCTTATGTTGAGTGTTTTTTAAGAATTGGTCACAATATTAGTATTGCGGAGAGCATTTTGATGCGCGATAGAGAATCGTTGTGGATGCATAGTTATAATTTCTCGAGTTTTCTGAACATCCTAATTACTAATGATGAACAAGGGATACCAAGCAAGAGGAGTGAATTTGTAATTTAAGACTGTAGGTTTTTTGCTTTATATCAGAAAATAACTAATTACGTTCATTTTTTGTAATCAGTGAGGTCTTCATTACACTGATCAGCAGGGTTCATATTTTTCTATTGAACCCCAAACGATCCCTTGATCATCCTTGACCCCTTCAAAATTTTATCAACCCCCCACGGGACTGTACGGACCCTGTTGGGATTCACTGGTATTCGTGTTATTTATATATTTTTAACGTTGTTTTGTTCTTGTTGAATAGTCATGACATAACCATAAAATGGAACACCTTAACAGAATCCGATTTTTTTTCGTTTAAACAAATAATTTTTTTCTTGAAAAAGTTTTTAAAAATTCTATGATAGCTAAATATAATTGACTGGCTCAAATTGTATGTCTCATCGTTTCTCCCATTTTTTAACTTCACTTTTTGGTAAGAATAAATTATTTGTTAGTATTAAAAATGGTGTAATATTTTAAGACTATTTAAATTATATTATAATTAAATTTATAAATTATATTATAATTTAAAGATAAATCTTATATTATAATTAATTTTCTTCGAAAAAAGGTTACAAGAATATATTTATGAATGTTATAGCATATTATCAACTTTTTCCCATCTCATGAATTCAGAACTTACTATTTCGTTAAGAAATCTTAAAATGAAAACATTACATGCATTAATTAACTTCTTGTGTTTTGTTTTCAAATCTTTGTAATTTATGTAACTTTTCTTAAAATGTAAAAGAATGAATAGCAATAATTTCTTTAAAATTTTGAGAAATTAATTGAAAATGATACTAAATGGGAAATAAGTTCTATCATTTTGATATTTCGTCTGATAATTACCTCTAATTTTTCCTGAAGATGCACTGGATTTTCATTGAAATTATTTGAAACCTCAGACTTCCTTAAATGTTGACCATTAATGGCAGAATCGACTTCCAAACACCCAGATGAGCAATCTTCACTACATAGCCTGTCAAACACTGTAGGTTCAAAATCTTTATTTTCCATGGCTTCCAACAATTCCTCCAGTTGATCATCGTTTAAAGGAAAGCTAAGTAAAAACAAAACCATTACGGAACAGT
This sequence comes from Teleogryllus oceanicus, assembly GCA_964035755.1. Taxonomy (NCBI): domain Eukaryota; kingdom Metazoa; phylum Arthropoda; class Insecta; order Orthoptera; family Gryllidae; genus Teleogryllus; species Teleogryllus oceanicus. The sequence goes on from CAXIVR010000013.1 coordinate 58,492,542, forward strand.
TAAAATCAAAAGGAGAAAGAGAAAAGAGTGGAAAACTTGCCACCAGGAATGAGACATATTACCTAATTAATTCAACTTCTTCTTCTTGACAATCCAAAGCACTACACGAATCAGACATCGTTCCAGGATATCGTACGAAGAAAAATAGGTGTACAATATTTGGAACTATTCAATCAAAACCATTACTTCACTCGCACAGTCCTTTCTGCAACTATTTCAGACATCAGGTAATATGAGTCGCAACCACTGAATGGAACAGCCAGCATGAATCACGACCGGGGTGCATTCTAACATACCAAAGCGATGAAACAGATTTTGGCAGGTCAGAACACTAAAAACCAAATAAAAACTGTAAGGAGTCTGCTTCAACTAAAAAAAATGACATTTCATAATAGTAGTTTCTTAATAATGAAATGAAGAACTGGCTCATTTCAAAAGATCATACTGAACAAGACCAGACCAACAGAAAGATAATACGACCTCTTTTAACCTGGTTATAACCACCCGGTACATTGTTCCAAACCTAGTGGTGCTACAAAAGCACGCACATTCTCGCATCAGTTGCGGGGATAATCTCTACATATTAGAGGTCTTAGCGTAGTGCACTCGCCTTTTGACATGATACCAACCAGCAAACAAGTAATGCCGATCTGCATCATGCTGCTACCACCTTAAGGAAACTTACATTATTTGTAATCACATGAAAAGAACCTAACCTAGCATTTATCGAAATCTTCTCTAACTTGAAGCAAACATGAAGGATGATGTTAAAGAGTGTTAATGCTTCAACCGTTATCTAAATACAATCAATATCCCGCTAGCTGGGTCGAGGGTTTCGTTAGAAATAATCGCTATTACTAATAGCCGATTATCCGGCCTGCCATCTATACAGAGTGGCGAGAAATCTGAAAACAAATATATATTGTCTAGCTACTTATTAGCTGGAATTGGCCAAATGAAAATCGTTTGTTCTATTTTAAAAGAAACTTATGGTTTATTCTCAATGCCAGGTAGACATATGACTAGAAAAATTTGTAACAAATAAAGAATGTTCTTTTGGTCATGAGCTCTTTCGAACCTTATCCTGCAGTACCCGTCTTCGCGCGCACTTCAACAAGGGCGCCATGAAGAATCATTTTTCTCTTCTTCTCGATGACGAGAATTCCAAAGTCCAAGTACCAGATTCTTCTCTCCTGCTCTTGCACAAATGTTGTCAAGTCACTGATCCTCACCTCCTCAAATACTTGTAGTTCTAATTTAATTTACTTCGCGAAAGTTCCCAGTTATTTCTGATTACGCGACAAGAATGTTTTCCACTTTATATTGAAAAATCACAACCCTAGAAGTGCAATATTGCAATGTTCTACAAGAAACAGGAGTGGATGTCTACCTATGCTTTTGCAATCTTTTCGCCACAAATATTCCAAGAGATGGCTATCCAAATCGTTTTAGTGTACATCACGGCGCGCGAGACGATGACATTAAGGGCGCTATTGGGTTTCAATACTGTTCGTTGTAGCACCTGTCACCTGTCACCTGTTGACGGATTGTAGTGAATGATTTACCGTCATATAAACAAAATTGTGTTACGTATCCTACGTAGCGCCTCCCCCCCCCACACACACATATCGGTACTGTGTAGCATTTGAATCAGAACGAGTGTAATCACGACACCTCTGTATGCTGGCTGCCTCATTTTCCATAAAAGAAAGTTGATAACGTCATACAGTTCACGTTCTAGTTCATGATGGAAGGACAAACAACACTGAATGCTAATTCCTATTTATATCATGAAGGTTAGCAGAAGAGACCGTGAATATGTACATTTTCTGTGATGGCAGACCTGTAGTGACACATGTACGTAATCCGCTGTCACCTAAATATGTACAGAACAGTCAGTAGCGGATACATAAAATTATAATACCCCAATTCCTATCTATATTAACTCATCTTAGCGAGCACTTGTAAAATACACTACCAACATAACGCATTAAGCGGAAAATTAATTAATTTAAAGATAAAACATCGAACACTCTACAATCCTAAACTCCTTTCCATACAACTATACAGTGAGAAGTTATTCTGAGAATTTCAAACTGCCGTGTCGCCGCATTCCCATTGTATTGAAATGTGATGACAACGGAAAGATTCTAGCAAAAGAAAATCGGGAAATTTGAATTTGCAAATTCGAAAATCGAAGTTTTTTATGACAATCATTTATTCAGCAATTTCACAACGTTTCGTAACTCGTTTTGTTTCATCTTCAGGTGCTAAACTAATGGGACACCAAAACTGTTATTCAGAATAACAGTTTTGGTGTCCCATTAGTTTAGCACCTGAGGATGTAACAAAACGAGTTACGAAACGTTGTGAAATTGCTGAATAAAGATTGTCAAAAAAACTTTGGATACTTTTATTTGTAAACATATATTGACAATCAAAAAAATTTTTCCAAATTAAAAATGCAAAACTTTGCTTAAATTCTCATTTTTTAAAAAATCCACATGATTTTTGTAAAGAACTGATTTTTTAGAGTATATTCAACAAAAAATATCTACCATCAATATTTTACTTTTGCAATGTTAATTTTTGCAATTTTCGAAAATACGGAGTGTTTGCTGAAAATCCCTTTCCATTTTTAAAAATTTTGTCTCGAACAACAGTTTTTTTTTAAAAAATTTTAATTTTCGAAAAAATAGGAATTTTCACAAAAATATTACCCACTCCATTTTTAAAGAGTTCGTTGGCTCTCAGAGGACAATGTTTAATCCTGAACTTTCACAACCGCAGAGCTAGGATTAGCACGTTTCTTTGCAACATATCGTTCAAACGTAGTTTGCAGCAGGTTGAATCGTCGTCCAGCCTGGAAAGAACCCATTTAGTCTTTAAAACCAGTATTCACAGCTCCTTCCATTGACTTCACTGAGTATTCTTGCCAAGTGATTTTACGTCAAACCTAGCATGGATTACACCTAATCTATACTATATGATAAATATAACCTACGTTTTCAACATCCAGTTAAAACATCTGTTAAAAAATTGGAAGCAATTTATACTTAAAATTGCAAATGACTTTATTTTGTAGTTAATCAAAACCAAAAGATCAAATCATAATAAAGCAAGTGCATAGTGCGATCTATAATCGATGACCATAGCAGGTGGCTCCCAGTCTAGACTCCCAGTATGCTTTTATGTTATGTTAAGAATAGATATAAAAATATTCAGTATAAATTGGATTCATGCATTGCCCCGAGTACTGGGTTCCGATATATCACCTCTCGGGTTTTCAGTTTACTATTGGTTCCTGGTTCCAATGATTATAACATGTAAAATAAAAATTCTTGATGCGTGGCATCCGTGTTCACACCACTTGTCACGAAAATAAATACAACTAAAGGAATTTTTAGACTGTGTTCAGGGTCGGGGTTTCACTTTTTTTGATTTGGAAACGAAAGGAAAAGTCTACCAGTTTACCTTCTAGATAGAAAATGTATTCTTTCTCAATAAACAAAAATCAAGAAAGGACAGTAATTATCCTCACTTTCAAAGACATTGCCTTAGAATTCAAACAATGTGTAAAACAATCAAATTTACTAAACCCGAAAATAGTACCAATACAAAAAATCAAAAGCACACACAATAAAAATGTATATACTCAGAAAATAACAAATATTCAGTTCTTGAAATATCTCCCTTTGAAAAAAAATGATCTAAACCTACGTAAATGAAGAAAATCTAATGTACATATTTACAATTATTAGTTTAGATTGCATAATTGCTTGTTTGAATATTTAATCTTGGTTACTTATTGTTTTTGGTTACTTATTGTTCGAATTCACGCTCTAAATGAACATTCCCTTTCACAGCTAACTAAATGAAAGGTTCCAAAAGGTTTCCCAGTTTGTGCAAGTGCGTAACTAATCAAACATTGAATTTTCAATTCGTTACTTTTCTTGTCAAGAGCTTTTTACCAAAATTATAAAAGAGGTCCTGTCATGTATAGCATCTGGTTTCAGCTAATATCGTCTACGGTAATCTATAAGCTGCCTGGCGATATGGCTTTGACTGTACATCGCAACACTAGTAATAAAATGTAACTGAATCTTTGATACAACTTTGAGTGGAAACATTGTCCAAAATTCTACTCATTTATCTTACTGAAAGAATGTACAAATGCAGATAATTGCAGGCGATTTACCGACTCACACAATCATCCATCTTTGTAACTTTTGGGAATGGTCGAATATGGGTTCAAGGTCCGTGGCTTGTATGTTGAATTCACATGCGTCGGTGCCTTCGCTCGTCTGTTGACTCGTTCTGTTGTTGAATGTCATCCAAATTCATTCAACATTCACTTGGCTGAATAACGTGAAAACGGAATCGAAGAAATAGGCGAGATGGGCGGTAGTGAGATATAAATTTGAATACGAGAAAGAAAAGAACTAAGAAGTTCTTATGAGAACTAAGAAGTTCTTATGAGCTTCTTCACCGGAGTCAGCTGCTAAATGGTCAAGCACTATAAATTTCAACTTTGTTTCACAGGTCTTGCCTAGACCAACCCCTGAGGTACTCCTGCTATAATAGCACGTGGATCTGTAAAGGTCTGGAAAGTAGTTAATTCGTACCAGAAAACTTTCTGGAGGTTTTTCTGTTAGAAAACTTTCCATTATTTTCTGTAAGAGGTTAGGGATACCTAGATTAGAAATTGTGTACAGCAGTTCTGCGTGCCATATCCTGTTGTATGGCTGACTAATATCGAGCGACATAAAGAGTGTGTAGGTTTTAAGCATTGACCGAGAATCTTTTGTTATACATTAGTCAGAGAATAAACATGTGAATGTCGAGAATGCCCTGTCTCCTCAAATACCCAAGTTCTATACTAAAACGGATTCACAGCTCTATTCAGTTAAATTTGTATCATTTGAACAATTGCCAACGTAAAACAAAGTTGTGAAAGTTTCAAAATATTGCAAATCAATACTCAAATTGTCAATGGCGACCAGACGGGTGGGCAGCTGGGGCAACTTGCCTCAGACATCTATTTAATTAGGGCCACGATTTTTTTCATTCAAAATAGTATATAAATACGTTTTTACTTCTAATTCATACTCTCTGCTAATGAAATCTCAGAAGGAGATGTATGCATCAAGTACTAAAAAAAAAGTTATTTTGAATGTGTATTTTATCATAATGTATAATAAATTACTATAACAGTTTAAAATATAATTATAAAAATGTCTTTCCTCCAATATTTTTTAAAGAAAAATAATATTTATTTAATTGTTGTAGTATAATGAACTTTAATATATAGTGTACAGGGGAGACATTTGTTTGAAATAAAGGGCTCTAGGTCTCTTATTTTCTCAGGACATCTCTGCAAATTGTATGAGTACATACACCTTGCAAATCTCACTTGATCCAATATTGGTTTGATGTCATGAAATGTCAACAAGAAGGCTGCTGTCTACTGATGCAACTGATGTAATTTTTCAGATAGCTCCACTCTCATGATATATTGTAACCGCTTGTCATCGGCTACACTCATGACAAAAGAAATATTGAAGTGACAATACCCGACATCTTGCCCTACAAATAGTTCCTAGAGTAGCGAAGAGATGGCGTTACCTAGAAACAAATTTCTGAACGTACTTTCGCCCTAGCCAATCAGAACTTTTGTAGAAATGCGAATGTGGCATGAGGCTTGACTCGGACGAGATTGTCTTTCTTTCCGGATCGAGACGCTGAAGTGATTAGATGGGTACTATTCCACCACACAACCGACGAGGGACACGTGGAAAATACCAGAAATGAAGCTTTATTAAAAGGTAATTGTCTAAGTATTTTTCATGGGATTAATCACTGTGATATGTCAAGATTACGTAAAATTCGATAGGAATATTAAACAAGTAATGCGACGAATGTAAGAATAACAGTGGTAGTGGACTAAAATGAATTTATAAAACCACGTTGCTACATTCTCGTTGCTGGAATATAGAAGAGATTTTTTGTAACATAGGACGTGTTTCTGTTTCTTTGTTACAGCTTTTCAGTTTTAGTTTTGAGCAGTTACTTATTCTACTTTTATTCTATTTCATTTTATTTATGGGATTTCATTTCGAAAATTCTATTGGAGAATTTTGATAATTCCGAAAAGCATAGTTTATTCAACAACTGGCTCAACTTTCACTAAAACAAAGTTATAATTTGGAGTTTTGGACTCGCATTCTAACGCGACCATCACTTTCGTGTAAGCTGTGGTTTAACTGGGCTGTACAACGAGGAGAAGGCGTACGGAAATACTCCGATTCCATCGCGGTAGGCAGCGCACGAACCGTCGTAGGACAACGACGACCTTGGGGCGTGAACGTCGCTCGACAGCCGTCTACTCAGCGCGGGACCAGCTTGGAGAATTCGCCGGTCGTGAGTCACAGAAAAGCAGAAAGAATATTTACTAAATTGCAGCTTGGAAAACTTTCAAGATAGAATTATGATTGCACAAATTAAAACGTTGTAATATGAGCTTCCCTCAGTAACAGACATTGATCGGACAAGTTTTACTAAATATTAATCTTGATAACCAGTAAATTTATTTTTGCAGTCGTAAGAGAAATAGAATGAAATCTGTTAAATTGTTTCTGGTAAAACGTTATTTCATGAACAGTCTTTTAAGAAAGCGTTAAATTTTTCTGGTAAAACGTTATTTCATGAACAGTCAAGAGACTTTGTAAAACAGAATTTTGCACTGCGAGGTCACGCAGAAGCTGAATATTAAGTGTAAATATTGAGTGTAGTATTATTTAAGATTGAAAAGGTATTAGTGAAAAATGGTAAATTGTGGGTATCAATAAGAGATAACAGGATGGTTATTTAGAATTGTGGTTTCATTAAGAGATAATTTGTTTTGAGAAGTGTACACATGTATTTACTGTTTGTTTCGTGTAAATGTAGATCAGAGCCACTATTATTCTACAGAAAACTGCAGTTTAGGTAGGGAGTTAGCTACCATTGTGTAATCAAAAGGAAAAGTAATCACGTAGGAGAATATGTGAACGTGAGTGTACGAAGGATCATATTGGAAAGAATATATGTTACTTGTTCTTTAAAACTATGAAATTGTGTTTGTTTGTTAAATGAATATTAGTTAGCAAAGACGAACCCACCACCGATAGGGAATTATCCATAATTTGAGGTATTCCCAGATTTGTGTGACGGTGTAATCACACGTCACGAAACAAGTAAATAACAGATTTACTTCTGTAATTCGGCGTACTACGAAATAGTTAGGTAGATACGTGACGGTTACAATATAGCCCCTTCCCATCTTACCCTGGCTCCCTGTCTTGCTCCATCTTCCAAACAATTATCGAGAAATTGCAAATTAACTGCACACATTGAATGTAATTTGTATTTTTGATACTTTTGAAATGGTATTACTTTAATTAAATCTGAACATTATTAAAGAGTCAATGAATTAATTTTAATTTCCCTAAAAGATCGAGCTTGTTACATTGAGTACATTTTGACTAAATGTCATTATAAACGGCATGAAATCTTATTTAAAAGAACAATATAAAAAATGTGGAATGAAATTAAGAATTTTTTTCCAAAAACAATAAAAAAAAGTGTACAATGTACCACATTGTGTATCTTCAGTATTCCATTTTGGGACAAAAACATGAAGAAACTTTGAAATTTACTGGAAACCATGGAAGGTAATAGAATAGAATAGAATATTTATTTTGCTACTTAGGAATACATAGAATTCTTCTGGTGGTAGCGTTTTCTAAGGAATTACTAAAAATACACAAAACAAACGTAATGACAAACATACTACAATAAGTTTTACAAATGATTTGAAGATGAATGTTGACAGAACATTAATACTTTCTACTGTAAATGTGAAGAATTTGTCACATGTGAACTTCTGGAAATTTGAAATTAAAGACAATAAATTTGAATCATTTCAGAAAATTAAGAATATTTATTATCATGAATATTTTATTATGACTGTCATCTTAATTTCCTTCCTTTGAACTATTCTCCAAATTTCTAGTAATTTCCTTTATTTTAGGGGCATTCTTGAATTCCTTCTTCCAGTTTTTCATGTAGTTATTCCACTTTTGAGGAGTCATCTTCAAGTATACATGAGATCAAAGATAAGTACATGACAGCAAACAATATTCAGTCTGAAACAATTGAGAATAGTGAAAATAATTGATAGAAAGTAATTTATAGCATAATGAAATCTAACTTTATCACCTAAATAACTAGGGTCTGGATGTTTAGGAAATTATAATCATAATTTTAGGCTTTTTGAAAAATTAATTTGGCCTATTTCAAGTTTTTATGAATTTTTGTAATCATGTTAAAATTGGGCAGAAGACTAATTGTAATAAACAACAAATTAAAATTACCAACTCATTGTATTCATTGTTTTTACTTCTGGGCTACAATGTTTTGGTAAAAAAATGCAATTTAAGAACAATTTTTTCACTTCTCATATTCCTTTGAAAATTAGCATCCAAAACAAAACTTCAATTTCTTTAAGATCTTGTTTTGCAATGAACAATCATGTACAATCCTGAAATATCTAATGTGAAAAACTTCCTACTGTTGCTTAATGCACATTTTAAATGAGAAAAGATTCATTCTACTCTACATGAAGTCAGTGGTGGATACATCATACATGCCACTACTCTTGGTCTTGACAGTAATTTTCCAGATCTTTCTTTTTCTAGAACTCCATTTTTGTCTTTCTTCTTTGTAAAACCTGGGTTACATTGAATTTTCTAGAGGTTTGACAAGATCATTTTACGTAAAGTCTTTGGTACTTCCTTCCATGAAACAATTTAAATAATGTTCATCGCTTGGTTTGCAAGACGATAAACACCTCCTAATTTTTGGATGATGTAAAGAAGAGAGCAATAAAATGGGTTAAAACCTAAGAATCCAGGCCATACTTTTATTAATTGTGTGAAAGTTTTAGAATTGAAAATAAACAATACAACAAAATTATAATTTTTACTGAAAATTACTGCTCAACAATATTATATTGGTATATTTAATAATACCAGGAACACCTGATTTATTGTTTTCCCTCAAACCTGTTTGGCTCTTTCAGTAACACTGCCTGGACTCAAAGTTACTATTTTTTTTATTAATAGGCCTACCTTCTAGTCTTGAACCATACTTCTTCAAAGGCATTAAAAAAGCTATTATATGAAGATAGCAGAAGGACATAATGCCCTGTGCCTTCTAGTAATGTGCTGACAACATATGTAGAAAAATAAAAACACATAATACATACATAAACACATAGCGGGAAGATAAAGAAAAAAAAAAAGAAATTATCAAGCATTTCAAAGCCAATTGTATTAACTGTGTCTGAACTGTCTTGGAAAATTTGAAAAAGTAATGAAAGATTCTACACAGATTACTTGTGGGTAAATTCAAACAATTTGAATTTATGTTAAATTTGAACTCAAAACTTACATTATTCATAAACCCATGGCAATCTTGATCTCTTTAAGTCTGCACTGAAAATTAAATCTAACCCCTAATGGACAAAAACAAATTCACAGCCATCATTATATTCACAAAGAAAATCATGCTCCAACAAGGATAATATTAACATACTTTAATTACTGTTAACAAAGTAAATTTTACATTAGATGATAGTAGCATAATAGAAAAGGAACTGTACTGAATCTTGATAATACCTCATTAATCAACAATATATTGCAACCTACTTTGGAGCAACCCCTTTTAACTTCCAGCATAAACTACACGAATTGTGCTGCCTACATCTCCCCATTTTGGATGCCCCAATAACTCCTCTTTCTTAATCCTTATTTTTGATAACTTTTCTATGAAAACAAAAAACTATCACAAGTAAGCATTCCAATTAATATGCATTAATCAAGTTATTTACTTTAAAAAAAAGAGTTTTGCTTATATTCCCTTCCAATTTATCAACATCAAACGTAAATTTTCAGAAAAAATAAATAAAATTACCCTTTACATGTATCCAGGTTTCATTTAGAAATACAAGCCTTCAGTGAGTGAAAATTTTATTCTTAATAATATTTTTTTAAAAACACTCTTTCTTAAAAGTTTATTTTGTGTTTCCTTTATGTCTTTGTATTTATTTTGCAACTGCCAAGTAAAACCCATAACTTATACAAAACTACTTTTTAAGAAAGATTGGTACCCTACAGTAGTATTGCCCACTACTTCCATGTACTACAGGCGTTTCACAAGATACCAAGGCCTACAGAAGTGGTTGTGCAAAACTAGAATACTTGTTAAATATCAACCTATCATAAATTAAAGTTAACATTGCAAGGGTTAATAAAATAATAATAAAATAACAAAATAATTAGATATTTCTAGAGATATCTAGATAAATTAGGAGGAGGGAATTTCTTTACTGTACATGGTCTATACACATATCATTCTTCTAATGATGTTCTGTGCAAACATATTAGAATAGTAATTTATGTAACTAGTAAATAAAGTGCATTTTTGGAGTATAAAATGTTGACTGACATAGTAAGTTTGGTATTTTGATTTCAAAGACCCTTTTATTTGAGCAGTGTTCATTATTTTTTTCCAGTTAGTAAACAGTGTAGGTAAGTCCCACAGTATACGTATTTATATTATATATATGCTGTGTAAGTACCTTGCATGAGTGCTGAAGAATAAAGATATTCAAAACTTTAATACTAAAAGTAGGAGCTTTAAACATATTTTTAGAACAAAACTTTTTAAAATTACAGAAACCCTTATATAATATACTCTGAAACATTTCTCAACAAATTGCCAAATACAATTAAAGATCTTAGCGACATCAAATTTTAAGAGAAACCAAGGAAATGCCTAATTAACAAAGCATGATACTCTCATGATGGACTATAATAATCCACTATCGCCATATATATATAGAACATTGCAATTTTCATATACTTATGAGTAATTAAATATAAGTGTCCTTTCCTCTTTAAGTCATATGTTTGTGGGTTTGTATTTAATAAATAAATAACCTGATCTCAAATGTGGTAGTTTTTGTCTGCAATGGTATCCTTAGCATGTGTAACAATTCCAGTGACAGGAACTATCTTTATCATTCCTTTTTACGGGAGAAGATTGGTTCATTTCTTTTTTTGCTTATTGTATTTGCTTATTTATTTTATTTATTTTTTAATTACACCATCTAAACAATTTTAATAATTTGAAATCAACTCCTAAATGAAATTAAAATTGTAGTGATTTTAAACAAAGTTTTAAACCCTTTAAAATCCAAAAAAATTCACTGTTTGAAAAAGGGGGATTCAAACAATGAAAAAAACAATTAAGTTATAAAAATTTCAATGGGGCAACACAATAAAATTGTTGAAAAAATTCCCAAACAAACAACTAAATTTGGGAAATAAAACGGAACAAACAAAAAATAAAGGGCCAAACAATTAAAAAAAAACAAAGGGTTTTGGGGGGGAGCAAAAAGGGTTTCCTGGGGTCCTAATTGGGAAATCAATCTGGATTTCATGGGTTAAAAAATTTTCGGATCTTCCGAAAAAGTCTTTTCTTTGGGAAAAATAAATCAAAAAAGGGGGCCCTGTTACAACCCCTTTTATAAAACTTTTTTCATTGGCAAAAATTGCCCCTGTTTTAAATTTACAGGGATAAAAATTTTGCTTTTCTTTATAAATTTTAAAAATTGGGGGGTTATTTCTCTATACGGCCTTTAACTCCCCGTCTCGTTTCTGCCCCCGACAATTTTTATGGTGCAACTAGGTTATATCTGGGAAAAAAATGTGAAAAGTTATTGATAAGGGGAAAAACCCAAAAACATTATTTGTACCCCGTATTAAAATTTTCCCCAAATTTGGCCCTTCCAAATGCCTTTGGGTTCGGGTGAACTACATTTTGCTGTATTTGGTGAAATTTCTTTTAATGGGGTTTTTTGGAATTTTTTGAAAAAAAAATTTTTAAAATAATATTCTGCTGTCCTTTTTAAAACCCTGGAAACCCCAGCTCCTGGGTTGTGTTGGGGTAAAATCGCGTGATATCCCGGGTATCAACGGTTCTTAAAAACCTGAAGGGTTCTTTATGTTGACATTTTAACGAAGATGAACTGCTATTCGAGGGTGGCTAGAAAATTAGAAATGTTTGAAACTATTATATTCCTAAATTAATATTTAGGAATTGGAGTGTTCAGTCCATGCGAAAAGTTTAGATTTTTGAACGTAGTCTCAGGTATTGGTGGAAACAAACGGCAAGGTTGGTAATCAAACGGGTGGAAATAGAAATGAAGGAAAAAAAAGGATAAATTTATGATAATGGGACAAACGGGAACTGTTTTTTAACTAAATCTTCCCTTAGAACCCATGCCCAGTAAGACCGGGTTTGACAAACAAACACTCCCCACCCGATCCTGTGTATCTTCAGTGTAAAGACAATATTCAGTCAGGAATATTTTGAGTTATTCGGCATTTTGACTATATCCGTTTGATCCACAGGATCTTTACAAGCTCTCAATGTTAGAAGATATCTTACTTCATTCTATCTAAGGAAATGCCGGCATCGCTAGCCGAATTCCTACGCTCTGAGAAGTCATGGAGGTTAAGCGAATTCGAGACATGCGGGTTTCTGGTTGGGGGGGCCCGTGGGGAAAAATGCGTAAAACTATTCCGGCGCATCGATTTTTCTCGTTCACCCTAGCCGCGCGTCCAAAAACACGTGACCACAGCATGGTCACTTCGTTTGAAAAGTCAGACCGGGCGCTGGCCCAAAGTTTCATGGAAAAAAGGGAAATTTTTGATAAACATTTCGAAAGTGGCTTAAAGTGACAATTTTCAACAAAAAATAACACGATGAATGAGTTGAAATAAAAGATTCAATATTTAAAAACTAATTTCAAAAATGCATCATGTATCTGTTTCCGGCTGTATTTCCGGGAAAATTTAAAATATTGTAACCCAAATTTGGGGGTCTATCCAAAAAAATCTATCCCCATCTTTATCTATCTATCTATCTATCTATCCTCTATCTATCCCATCTATCTATCATCTATCATCCATCATCTATCTATCTTCTATATCTATCTTCTTCTATCTTTTCTATCTATCTATCTTTTCTTCCATCTTTTCTTCTATCATCTATCTATCTATCATCTATCTATCCATCATCTTTTCTTTTCTATCATCTATCTTCTATCTATCCATCATCTATCTAAACTATCTATCTATCTTCTTTTCTATCTATCTATCATCTAATTTTCTATCTATCCTTTTCTTCATCTATCTATCTATCTATCTTCTATCTATCTATCTATCTATCCCATCCTCTATCTTCTATCTATTTTTCTATTTTATCATCTAATATCTATCTATCCCCCAAACCATCTATCTATCTATCTATCTATCTATCTTTTCTATCTTATCCCCCCTATCTTCTATCTATCTTCCCCATCATCTATCCATCTTCTTCTATCTATCTATCTATCTATCTTCTTCTATCTTCTATCTATCTATCTACATCTATCTATCTATCATCATCTATCTATCTTCTATCCCATCTGTTTTCTATCTATCTATCATCTATCCCATCTATTATCTATCTATCTAAACTTTATCTATCTTCTATCTTTTCTATCCCCTTATCTATCCCATCTATCTTCCCATCCCATCCTATCTATCTATCTATCCCTTTTTCTTCCCTTTTTCTATCTTCCCTATCATCTTCCCATCTATTATCATCTATCTTAAACTTCCCAACCTCTTCTATCCCCCCTATCTATCTTTTCTATCCCATCCCATCTATCTATCTATCTATCTTCTATCCCATATCTATCTATCTATCCCCATCTATCTATCTATCTTCTATCTTCTATCTTCTTCTATCTATTTTATCTATCTTCTATCTATCTATCCCCAACTATCTTCTATCTATCTATCTTCTATCTATCTATCCAAACTTCTATCCATCTATCTATCTATCTATCTATCTTCTATCATCTATCTATCTATCTATCTATCTATCTTCTATCTTCTATCTTCTTCTATCTTCATCTTCTTCTATCCAAACATCTAAAATCTATCTATCTTCTATCTATCTATCTTCTATCATCTTCTTTTCCCATCTATCTATCTATCTATCTTCTTTTCTATCCATCTATCTATCTACTATTTTATCTATCTATCTATCTATCTATCTATCTTTTCTATCTATCTATCTTCTATTATCTATCTATCTTTTCTGTCTTTTCATCTATCTATCTATCTTCTATCTATCTATTTATCTATCTATCTATCTATCTATCCCTTCCCATCTATCTTTTCTATCTAACTATCTATCTAATTTCCCTTTTCTATCTATCTTCCCATCTATCTATCTATCTATTTTATCTTCCCATCCCATCTATCTATCATCTATCCCATCTTTTCTATCTATCCCCATCATCTATCATCTACTATCCCATCTATCTATCTATCTATCTATCATCTATCTTTTCTATCTATCTATCTATCTATCTTCTATCTATCTATTCCCTTTTATCCCCATCTTCTATCTATCTATCTATCTATCTATCTTTTCTTTTTATCATCTATCTATCTATCTTTTCTATCCCATCTATCTATCTATCATTTTCCCATCTATCTATCTATCTATCATCTTTTCATCTTCTATTTATCTATCATCTATCTCTATCTATCTTTTCTATCATCTATCTATTCCCATCTTCTATCTATCTATCTATCCCATCTATCCCCTTTTATCCCATCTATCCCCATCTATCTGTCTTCTATCTGTCTATCTATCTTCTTATCTTCCTTTTATATCTATCTAAAACATCTTCATCTTCAACTATCTTTTCTATCCCCTTTTATCTATCTAAAATTTCTATCTATCTATCTATCTATTATTTTCTATTTTCTATCCCCATCTATCTTCCATATCTATCTATCTATCTATCCCATCTATCTATCTGTCTATCTATCTTTTCTATCTATCCTTTTATCTATCTTCTATCTATCTATTATCTATCTATCTATCTATCTTCTATCCCTTTTGTCTAACTATTATCTATCTATCTTCATCTTTTCCATCTATCTATCTATCTATCTATCTATCTATCCTTTTTCTATCTATCTGTCTTCTATCCCTCTTCTATCTATCCCATCTATCTTCCATCCTTTTATCTATCATCTTTTCTGTTCCCATCTTCTATCTATCTATCTATCTATCTATCTTCTATCTTCTATCTATCCTTCTTTTTTCTTCTATCATCATCTATCTATCATCTATCTATCTATCTTCCCCCCTATCTTCTATCTTTTCATCCCATCTATCTAAATCTATTTTTTATCCCCCCTATCTATCTTTTCTATCTATCATTTATCTTCCCTATCTTATCTTCTATCTATCTATCCATCTATCTGTCCCATCTTCATCTTTTATCTAAACCCCCCTATCTATCTATCATCTATCTATCTATCTATCTATCTATCTTCATCTTCCCCTTTTTATCTATCCATCCCATCTATCCTTTTTCTATCTATCTATCTTCTATCTATCTATCTTTTTCTGTCTATCTATCCCGTCTATCATCCAAACTTCTATCATTATCTATCTATCTTCTATCTATCTATCATCATCTATCCCATCTATCCTATCTATCTATCCCATCTATCTATCATCTATCTATCTATCTATCTATCTATCCCATCATCTATCATCTTCTTCTTCCTTTTTCTTCTATCTATCCCCTATCATCTATCATCCTATCTATCTTCTATCTATCTATCTTCTTCTATCTGTCATCTATCATCCCATCTTCTTCTATCATCTTCTTTTCTATCTATCTTCTATCTTCTATCATCTATCCCTTTTATCTATCTATCTATCATCTATCTTCCCCATCTTCTATCTATCTATCCCATCATCTTCATCTTCTATCTATCTATCTATCTATCCATCTTCTATCTATCTATCTATCTATCTATCCCATCTATCTATCTATCATCTATCTATCTATCATCATCTATCTTCTATCTATTTTCTTCTGTCTTTTTCTGTTTTCTTTTCTTCCCCATCTATCTATCTATCTTCTATCTATCTTTTGTCTATCTTCTTCTATCTATCCCCCATCTATCTATCTATCTATCTTCTATCATCTATCTATCTATCTATCTATCTTCTTCTTCTTCTATCTATCTATCTTCTAACCCATCATCATCTATCTATCTATCATCTATCTATCTTTTCTATCCTTTTATCTATCCATCTATCATCTATCTATCCCTTTTATCTTTTCTATCCCCATCTATCTATCTTCTATCTATCTATCTATCTATCTATCCCATCTTCATCATCCCCTTTTATCTTCATCTATCCCATCTATCTATCTATCATCTATCTATCTATCTTTTCTATCTATCTATCTATCTATTTTCTAATTTTCTATCTATCTTCTATCTTTTATCTATCTATCTTTTCTTCTATCATCTATCTATCTATCATCTATCTATCTATCCCATCTTCTATCTATCTATCTTCTATCCCATCTTCTATCTTCTATCTATCTATCCTATCTATCTATCTTCTATCTATCTATCTATTTTCTATCTATCTATCTAACCATCTATCTTTATCTATCTATCATCTATCTTCTATCATCTATCTATCTATCTATCTATCTTCCCATCTATCTTCTATCTATCTATCTTCTATCTATCAAACTGTCTATCCCCTTTTATCCCATCTATCATATCTATCCTATCTATCTATCTATCTATCTATCTTTTCTATCTTCCCCTTTTATCTATCTATCTTCTATCTATCTATCTATCTTCTATCTATCTTCTATCTATCCTTTTTCTATCTATCTTCTATCCCATCTATCCCCATCTATCTTCTTCTATCTATCTATCTATCTTCATCTATCCCATCTATCTATCTTCTATTTTCATCATCTATCCCATCTATCTGCCCTATCTATCTATCTTCTGTTTTCTATCCTTTTCTATCCCATCTATCTATCTATCTATCTATCTATCTATCTATCTATCTATCTATCTATCTTCTATCTATCTTCTTCCCTATCTATCTATCTTCTATCACCCAAACTATCTATCTATCTATCTTCCCCTATCCCATCTTCCTATCTATCTATCTACTATCTATCTTCATCTATCTTCTATCCCATCTATCTATCTATCCTTTTATCTTCCCATCTATCATCTATCTATCCTTTTATCTAATTTTCTTCTATCTATCTTCATCTATCTATCTAATTTTCTTCTATCTATCATCTTCTATCTATCTATCTATCTATCTATCTATCTATCTTCCCATCCATCTATCTATCTTATCTATCTATCTTCCCATCATCTATCTATCTATCTATCTATCTATCCTATCTATCTATCTATCTTCTATCTTCTATCTATCTATCTATCTATCCCCATCCCATCTATCATCTTCTATCTATCTATCTTCTATCTTTTCTATCTATCTATCTATCTATCTATCTATCTATCTATCTTCTATCTATTTTATCTATCATCTATCTTCTATCTATCTATCTATCATCTTTATCTATCTATCCATCTATCATCTATCTATCTTCTATCCCCATCTATCTATCTATCATCTATCTATCTTCTATCATCTTCCCATCTTCTATCTATCTATCTATCTATCTATCTTTT
Organism: Teleogryllus oceanicus; assembly: GCA_964035755.1. NCBI lineage: Eukaryota > Metazoa > Arthropoda > Insecta > Orthoptera > Gryllidae > Teleogryllus > Teleogryllus oceanicus. The sequence goes on from CAXIVR010000013.1 coordinate 58,510,253, forward strand.
CTATCCCATCTATCCCATCTATCTTCTATCTATCTATCTTCTATCATCTATCTAAAATCTATCTATCTTCTATCCCTTTTATCCCCATCATCTTTTCTTCTATCTTCTATCTATCATCCATCTATCTATCCCTTTTATCTATCTATCATCTATCTATCATCATCTATCCCATCTTCTATCTATCTTCTATCCCCCTTTTCTATCTATCATCTATCCCTATCTATCATCTATCTATCTATCCCCGTCTTTTCTAATTTTCTATCTATCTTTTCTATCACTATCTATCTATCTATCTATCTATCATCTTCCCATCTTCTATCTATCTTCTATCTATCATCTTCTTTCTATCTATCCCCTTTTATCTATCCCCTATCTATCTTTTCTATCTATCCCTTCCCTTTTATCTATCTAAACTTCTTCTATCTATCACATCTATCTATCATCTATCTATCTATCCCATCTATCTATCTATCTATTTTCTATCTATCATCTTCATCTATCTATCTATCATCTATCTTCTTTTCACATCTATCCCCAAACATCTATCATCTATCTTCTTCTTCTATCTATCTATCTGTTTTCTATCTATTTTCTATCTTCCCTTCTTCTATCTATCTATCTATCTTCTACTATCCCTTTTATCTATCTTTTATCTTCCCCATCTACATCTATCCCATCTATCTAATTTTCCCACATCTAAACATCTATCTATCTATCTATCTATCTTTTATCTATCTATCTATCCCCCTTTTCCCATCCCATCTATCTTCTATCATCTTCTATCTATCTATCTATCTATCTATCATCTATCTATCTATTTTATCTTCTTCTATCTATCTATCATCTATCTATCTATCTTCTATCCATCTATCTATCTATCTATCCCTCTATCTTCTATCTATCTATCATCTATCTATCTATCTATCTTTTCTTCTATCATTATCATCTGTCTATCTGTCTATCCCCTTTTATCTTCTTCTATCCCATTTTCATCTTCTATCTTCTATCATCTATCATCTATCTTCTATCTATCTATCTTTTATCTATCTACTATTTTCTATCTATCTATCTATCCCCCCTATCTATCCCCTTTTATCCCATCTATCCATCTATCTATCTATCTATCTTCTATCCTATCTATCTTCTTATCTTTTCTATCTTTCTATCCCAAACTTATCTATCTAATCTATCTATCTTCTATCTATCCTTTTATCTAATATCTATCTAAACTATCCCATCTATCCCATTTTATCTATCTTCTATCTATCTATCTTCATCTATCTATCTATCATCTATCTATCCTTTTATCTTCTATCATCTATCTTTCTTCTATCTATCCCATCTTTATCTTCCCCATCTATCTATCATCTATCTATCTATCTGTCTATCTATCTATCTACATCTTCTATCTTCTTTCCTATCTATCCCATCCATCTATCTTCTATCTATCATCTATCTATCTATCTTCTATCCATCTTCTATCTATCTATCTTTTCTATCTATCTATCTATCTATCTATCTATCTTCTATCTATCTATCCCATCCCTATCTATCTATCTATCTATCTATCATCTATCTATCTATACTATATCTATCTATCTATCTATCTATCTATCTATCATCTATCTATCTTCTTCTTCTAAAATTATCTATCTAATTTTCTATCCATCTATCTATCTATCTATCTATCCTAAAACATCTATCTATCTTCTATCTATCCCATCTATCTATCTTCCCCATCTATCCATCTATTTTCCCATCCCATTTTATCCCATCTATCTATCTATCTATCTATCTATCTATCTATCTAATCATCTTTATCTATCCTCTATCTTTATCTTTTCTTCTATTTATCTATTTTATTTTATCATCTGTCTTCCATCATCTATCTATCTATCCCATCTATCTATCTTTATCTGTTTTATTATCTATCTTCCTCTATCTATCTATCTATCTTCTATCTTTTATCTATTATCTATCTTCTATCTTCCCCATCCCCATCTATCTATCTATCTATCTATCTATCATCCCATCTAATTTTCTATCTATCTATCATCTATCTATCTATCTATCTATCTATCTATCTTCTATCTTCTATCTATCTATCTATCTATCTAATATCTATCTATCTATCCCTTTTATCTATCTTCTATCCCATCTATCTTTTATCTATCTATCTATTATCTATCATATCTATCTATCTATCATCTTCCCCATCTATATCTATCTATCCTTTTCTATCTATCTATCTATCTATCTATCTTCTTTTCCCATCTTCTATCTGTCTATCCATCTTCTATCTATCTATCTTCTATCTTCATTTCTATCATCATCTTTTCTATCTATCTATCCCCCCCTAAACCATCCCCATCATCTATCTTATCTATCTATCCATCTATCTATCTATCTTCTATCTATCTATCTTTTATCTATCTTATCTAATATCTATCTATCTATCTATCTAACCTATCCCATCTTCTATCTATCATCTATCTATCTATCATCTTCATCTATCTATCTATCATCTTCTATCTATCTTCTATCTATCTATTTTCTATCTATCTTTTCTATCCCCATCTTTTCTATCTTCTTCTTTTCTTTTCTATATCTATCCCATCTATCATCCCATCTGTCTATCCCCTTTTATCTATCTATCTATCTATCCCATCTATCTATCTATCTATCTATCTATCTATCTTTTCTTCTATCTATCATCATCTATCTATCCAAACTATTAACTTTTATCTATCTTCTATCTATCTTTTCTATCTATCTACTATCTATCTATCTATCCCATCTTTTCTATCTATCTAATCTATCTATCTATCTATCCCCCCCTTCTATCTATCTTCTTCTATCCCATCTATCTATCTATCTATCTATCTATCCTTTTCTATCTATCACATCTATCCCTTTTTATCTATCTATCTACATCCATCCCATCCATCTTCTATCTATCCCCATCCCTTTTCCAAACATCATCTATCCCATCATCTATCCCTTTTATCTATCTATCCCTTTTATCTATCTATCTATCTATCTATCTAATTTTCTATCTTCCCTTATCTATCTATCTATCTATCATCTATCTTTTCTATCTATCTATCCACTATCTATCTTATCTATCTTTTTATCTATCTATCTAAACTTATCCCCCCTATCTATCTTCTAAACTATCTATCAAAATCATCTTCTATCCCTTTTATCATCTATCTGTCTATCTATCTATCTATCTTCTATCTATCTATCTATCATCTATCTATCATCTTCTTCCTTCTTCTTCTATCTATCTATCTATCTATATCTATCTATCATCTATCTATCTATCTATCTTCTATCTATCTATCTATCTATCTTTTCTATCAACTATCCCATCTATCTAAACTATCTATCTATCTATCTATCTATCTATCTATCTATCATCTTCTATCTGTCTATCTAATCTATCTATCTATCTATCTATCTATCTATCTATCTATCATCTATCTATCTATCCCATCTATCTATCTATCTTTTATCTATCTATCCCCATCTATCTATCTATCCCCATCTATCTATCTATCTTCATCTTCTATCTATCTATCTAAACCCCATCTTCTATCTATCATCTATCTATCTATCATCTTCTTTTCTATCTATCCCCATCTATTATCATCATCTATCTATCTTCCATCTATTATCTTCTATCTTCTTCTATCTTCATCTATCCCATCTATCCCTATTATCTATCTTCTATCTTTACAATTTTCTTCCCCTTTTATCTATCATCTATCTTCATCTTCTATCTATCTATCTAATTTTCTATCTATCATCTATCTATCTATCTATCTATCTTCTATCTATCATCATCTATCTAAAATCTATCTATCTATCTATCTATCCCATCATCTATCCTTTTATCATCTTCTATCTTTTATCTATCTATCTATCTTCTATCTTCTATCTATCTTCTATCTATCTATCATCTATCTATCATCTATCAAACCTCCTTTCTATCTATCTATCTATCTTCTATCTATCCCATCTATCTATCTAAACTATCTATCTATCCCATCTATCCCCTTTTCTAAACTTCTTTTCTATCATCCCATCTTCCCATTTTTCTATCTATCTATCTTCTTATCTATCTATTTTATCTATCTATCTATCTACTATCTATCTATCTATCTATCTATCTATCTTTCTATCTATCTATCTATCTATCTTCTATATCTATCTATCTATCCCATCTTTTCTATCATCACATCTTCTTCTATCTATCTATCTTCCCATCCCATCTATCTATCTATCTATCTATCTATCTATCTATCTTCCCTTCCCATCCCATCTTTTTCTAATCATCATCTATCTTCTATATCCCATCTATCTATCTATCTATCCCCTTTCTGTCTTCTTCTATCCTTTTATCATCTTCCCCTTTTTATCATCTATCTTCATCTAAATTTTCCCCCCTTTTCTAAAATCTATCTTATCTATCATCTATCCCATCTATCTATCCCATCCCTTCTATCTTCTATCTTCTAAAAATCTATCTATCCATCTATCTATCATCCCATCCCATCTATCTGCTAAACTATCCTTTTAAACCCATCTATCTTCTTCTATCTACTATCTTCTATCCCTTTTATCCTTTTATCTTCTTCATCTATCATCTATCTATCTATCATCTATCTTTCTATCATCATCTGTCAAAAAATCTTCTATCATCTTCTTCTATCATCTTCTATCTACCATCTGTCCCTTCCCGTCATCTATCCCCCCTTTTCTATCTATCTTCTTCCATCTCTATCTATCATCTTCCCTTCCCTTTTATCTATCATCTATCTATCTTCTATCTATCATCTTTATCCCTATCTATCTTCTATCTATCCATCTATCCCTCTATCTATCTATCTATCTATCATCTCTTCCCATCTATCTATCTATTTCTATCTATCCCATCTATCTATCTAATTATCATTTATCTATCTGTCTATCTATCTATCTATCCCATCTATCTATCCTTCATCTATCTATCTATCTATCTATCATCATCTTCATCACAACTTCCCCATCCATCTATCTATCCCTCTATCTTTTCTGCTCTATCCATCTATCTATCATCTATCTATCTATCTATCTATCCCATCTATCATCTATCTTTTATCTATCTATCTATCTATCTATCCCTTTTATCTATCTATCTTCTATCATCTATCATCTTTTCTTCTATCTATCCTTCTAATATTTTCTATCCCATCTATCTATCTATCATCTTCCACATCTTTTCCCTTTTAAACCAAACTTCCCATCCTTTCCTATCCCCCTTCCCCCTGTCCCTTCCCCCTTTCCCCATTCCCCCTTTCCCCCTTCCCCCTTTCCCCTTCCCCCTTCCCCCTTCCCCCTTCCCCCTTTCCCCTTCTTCCCCCTTCCCCCTTCCCCCTTCCCCCTTCCCCCTTCCCCCTTCCCCCTTCCCCCTTCCCCCTTCCCCCTTCCCCCTTCCTTCCCCCTTCCCCCTTCCCTCCCCCTTCCCCCTTCCCCCTTCCCCCTTCTTCTTCCCCCTTCCCCCTTCCCCCTTCCCCCTTCCCCCTTCCCCCTTCCCCCTTCCCCCTTCCCCCTTTCCCCCCTTTCCCCCTTTCCTTCCCATTTTTATTATTATTATTATTATTATTATTATTATTATTATTTTTATTATCCCTTTATTACTAACCCTTTTTATTATTATTTTATTATCTATTACTATTAATCCCCTTTATCCCGTTTCTTTTCCCTTCCCCCTTCCCCCTCTATTATTATTATCATCTTTACTCTTCTTTATTAACACTAACCATCTGTTTTCCTGCCTTCCCGTTTTATTATTGCCCGCCTGCCTGCCTGTACCTGCCTGTACCTGCCTTTTCCTTTTCCTGCCTGCCCGCCTTCCTGCCTGCCTTTCCTGCCTCCCGCCTTAACCTGCCTTTCCTGCATAAACCCCAAAGCCGCCGCCGTTTTCCTGCCCGCCTGCCTGCCCGCGCCAGCCCGCCGCACCCCCAACCGCCGCCCGCCTGCCTGCCTGCCTGCCTGCCTGCCTCCCGCCTGCCTGCCTGCCCGTTTCCTGCCTGCCTGCCCGCCTGCCTGCCCGCTCAAACCTGCCTGCCTGCCTGCCTGCCTGCCTGCCTGCCAACCTGCCGCCGCCCGCCAAAAAATTTTTGGGCCCCTTTTTTTTTTTTTTTTTTTTTTTAAAATTTTTTTGGGCCGGAAAAAAAACCCCGGCCGCCGCGCCGCCATAAATGTGCCTGCCTGCCTGCCTGCCTGCCTTTCCTGCCTTTTCCTGCCTGCCCGCCTGCCTGCCTTTTTCCCGCCCGCCTGCCTGCCTGCCTCAACCCCGCCCGGAAAAAAAAAACCGGACTTTCCTGCCCTGCCTGCCTTTTCCTGGCCGCCGCCGGCCCGGGCGCCGCCGCAACCGCCGCCTGCCGCCCAACAAACCGCCCCGCCGCCTCATGCCTGCCCTGCCTGCCTTTTCCTGCCTGCCGCCGCCGCCGCGCCGGCCTGCCGCCGCCGCCGCGCCCGCGCCGCCGCCGCCGCCCGCCCGCCGCCGCCGCCGCGCCGCCCGCCGCCGCCGCCGCCGCCGCCGCGCCGCCGCCTGCCTGCCTGCCCCGCCTGCCTGCCTGCCTGCCTGCCTGCCTGCCTGCCCTTTCCTGCCCGCCTGCCTGCCTGCCCCGCCTGCTGCCTTCCTGCCTGCCTTCCTTTTTTTTCCTGCCTGCCTGCCTGCCTGCCTGCCTGCCTGCCTGCCTTTCCAAAAAAATTTTTTCCCGCCAATTTCTCCTTTTTTCCTGCCAATGCCTTTCCTGCCTGCCCTTTTCCTGCCTGCCTGCCTGCCTGCCTGCCTGCCTGCCCCTACCCTTTTCCTTCCTTTTCCTGCCTGCCTTTTTTTCTGCTGCCTTTTTTTTCCCTGCCTGCCTGCCTGCCTGCCTGCCTGCCTTTTCCTGCCTGCCTTTCCTGCCTGCCTGCCTTTTTTTTAAAGCCTGCCTGCCCTTTTTCCTGCCTGCTGCCTGCCTGCCTTTTCCTGCCTGCCTGCCTGCCTGCCTGCCTTTTCCTGCCTGCCTGTTTTCCTGCCTGCCTGCCTGCCTGCCTTTTCCCGCCTGCCTGCCTGCCTGCCACCGCAATTTCCTTTTCCTGCCTGCCCAAAGCCTGCCCGCCTGCCCTTTTCCTGCCTGCTGCCCGCCTGCCTGCCCCGCCTGCCTGCCTGCCTGCCTGCCTTTCCTGCCCGCCTGCCTGCCTGCCTGCCCGCCTGCCTGCCTGCCCGCCGCCTGCCCGCCTGCCTGCCTGCCTGCCTGCCCCGCCTGCCTGCCTTTCCTGCCTGCCTGGCCCTGCCTGCCTGCCTGCCTGCCTGCCCGCCTGCCTGCCCCGCCTGCCTGCCTGCCTGCCTGCCTGCCGCCTGCCCCCTGCCTGCCTGCCTGCCCGCCTGCCTGCCTGCCTGCCTTTCCTGCCTGCCTGCCTGCCTGCCTGCCTGCCCTTTCCAAAAAACCCCCTTTTGCCTGCCTGCTTTTCCTGCCTGCCTGCCCTGCCTTTTTTCCTGCCTGCCTGCCTGCCTTTTTCCTTTTCCTGCCTGCCTGCCTTTCCTTTTTTTCCTGCCCTTTCCTTTTTCTGCCTGCCTGCCTGCCACCTGTTGCCTGCCTTCCTTTCCTGCCTGCCCGCCTGTTTTCCTGCCTGCCTTTCCTGCCCGCCTGCCTGTGCCCTTTTCCTCCTGCCTGCCTGCCTCCCCGCCCCTGCCTGCCCGCCTGCCTCCCGCCTGCCCGCCCCCTGCCTGCCTGCCTGCCCGCCTGCCTGCCTGCCTGCCTGCCAAAAAAAACCCGTTTTTTTCTTTTTCCCGCTTTTTTCCCGCCTGCCTGCCTGTTTTAAATTTCCTTTTTCCTTTTTCCCGCCTGCCCGCCTGCCCGCCTGCCTGCCTGCCTGCCTGCCTGCCTGCCTGCCCCGCCTGCCTGCCTGCCTGCCTGCCTTTTCCTGCCTTTCCTGCTGCCTGCCTGCCTGCCTGCCCCTGCCCGCCTGCCTGCCTGCCTGCCTGCCTGCCCGCCTGCCCGCCTGCCTGCTGGCCCGCCTGCCTTTCCTGCCTGCCTGCCTCCTGCCCGCCTGCCTGCCTGCCTGCCTGCTGCCTGCCTGCCTGCCTGTTGCCTGCCTGCCCCCGCCTGCCTGCCTGCCTGCTGCCTGCCTGCCCGCCTGCCTGCCTGCCTTTTAACCTGCCTGCCTGCCTGCCTGCCTGCCTGCCTGTTTCCCCGCCTTTCCCGCCTGCCTGCCTTTTTCCTGCCTGCCTGCCTGTTTTTCCTGCCTGCCTGCCCGCCTGCCTCCTGCCTGCCTGCCTGCCTGCCTGCCTGCCTGCCTGCCTTTTTGCCTGCCTGCCTGCCTGCCTGCCTGCCTGCCTGCCTTTCCTGCCTGTGCCCGCCTGCC
>CAXIVR010000013.1:58521155-58673655 GCA_964035755.1 Teleogryllus oceanicus
CTCTCTCTCTCTCTCTCTCTTATTTATTATTTTATAATATTATATATATATATATATATATAATAATTTAAAAATTCAATTTATTTTTGGAAATAAAATCGTCAAAAAAAAAAATAAAAATTTTCTTAAAGGGGTTTTTAAAAAAACTCCCAACAGAAAAAAAATCCCCCAAATTTTTTCCAAAAATAGTTCGGGTGAACAACTCAAACTTTTGGGTATTTCTGATTAACCAAAGGGTTATTCTTTTCCCTTCCCCGTAAACTCAGCCCTTGTTAATTTGGACGGTTCTTTCAGCGGAGTTCTTTTATCAGCTGACTTCAATTATCTCGAAATCGACCTATCCGACTATGGCGCTGACAGGCGTCAGACGAATCTTAGATTACATACTCAAAGGTTGACAATTTAAATTTTTGAGCGAAAAAGGTCGAAAAGGGTATTCCCCGAATTTGGTTTTTTTTATTTGGGTTGGTTAAAACATGTTTACGTTGGGGGACATTAGTCAGTTTTTTAAAAAAGGCACCTCACTTCCTTCAGAAAAAAAACGTTCCGGGGAAAACCCAAAAACACATACACAATAGGTTTTTTTTTTTGTTTTACGTAAAAAAAAACGGGTTTTAAAAACCCTTTACGTGCTTAAAGTTAATTGTGTACATTTTTAAATTCTGTGTCCCCACACTAAGTCATATACTACTTGAATTTTGAAGTGGGAGAAAAAAAACCCATGTAATAAAATCTATTTTTGGATAAATAAGCAATACATTTTTTGGGTTTTTTTTCATGTTGTCCTTGGGAAAAATTTTTTTGCCCCAAAAACATGGAAAAAATAACGAAAATTTTTTTCCACAATTCTAAAAACGTGCCAAAAATAAATTCATTTATGTCCCGAACAACACTGGGGGCATCTCAGCATTTCTCCCAAAGGATCAAAAGGCTGGACGAAAAAAAATCCCAGATGAGGGGCATTAAAACTGCGATACAATACTTTTTACATATTGTTTAGAATTAACAGTCCAATGGTAAATAATACATTAAATATCACTGTTAAAATTAATGTTACTTTCCTTGTGATGCTCACAAGGAATAATTATTAATTTAATTATAATTTAATTATAATTTATAATATTAAAAATGTGATAACATCTGAAGCAGAAATCCCATATTTAAAATCAATATTTATTTAAAGTGATTGCCAACAGAAACAAACTTCTGGGACGATAGGAAAGAATTGCAAAATAAGATGAGAAAATGAGAGCAAAATGGAAACGAAACATGCGTTATTAGACACGCTACTTATATTATTAGAAAACGAGAATGGCGTGGACACGTACAAAGAGTGTGCGAAACAAGAATACCGAAGAGGAACCAGATCATTGCGTTTAGCGTGCCTGTGCAATGCTAGAGAATATGCGCATATGTTTTCTTGAGCGCCGGAATAACCAAACTTGGGTTTTCGTAACGTGGCAGCTGAGGGTATTGTCTTCAACATGGAATATGGCAAGACTTTTTGCGTCTTTCTCAGTCCTGCCGCAAGGTGTCGCATGAACGCGGCCGTATAAAGCAGTGCCGCAGATCAAGCGACTCTAGCGGAACGACCGAGAAAGACGCAAAAGGCCGTGCCATATTCCATCTTGAAGATGATACTCTCAGCTGGCGAGTTACGAAAACCCAAGTATATCTCCACGCAATGGTTGAATTAAGAATAAAAAAACGAGTGTTGCTGACAAAATCTGGTAACGAGAAATTTTTGCTTCCGTGTAGGCCTAATAAAAACTATTTTCGTCGAAGAACGAGCTACAGATTTGATATAATACTCCTGTCATAACTGACCCCTCTCCTCTTCTTGCATCTAGCGAAGTGATGGCTCAAGAAAATTTGGGAGGATAATACCTGCAGGAAAGGAGGAGTGAGAAATAGCAGCAGAAACATGTATTCAGAGAGTAATCAAAATCAAGAAAGAGAATAAAGGAAAGAGAATGAAAAGGCAAATAAATTTGGAGAAAAAAGTAAAGTTACTGCCATAATTGATAATTTTAAAATATATTGGATGTAAATTAAGGATTATATCGTTTAAGCACAGGAAATGTTAATTGTACGTTATACATATTTAAAAGGATTAAATACATTTTACACTGGCATCAAATCTTACACTTTGTCACCTTGTTTATTTTTATTTCGTTGCCTTTAGTTACAGTCGTTGCCGGGCGATCTTTACATCGACATTGATAAACCGCGATGGAGTTACTCTCTACACCAAGAACAGTGTTCAGTAGAAAATGGAGGATAAGTAAGTAGAATAATTTTTAATCTAAGTAATTAGATGATGCAATTGATTATAAGTATTTACACTAGCTAGGCATGCGTCTCTGCTGTTGCTATGTGGCTTCTTTCTTGGCACCATTGCACATCTTGCACTCCATGCTTCGTACTGTAGTTTTCTTATACCCTCGCTAAAATTCCCTAGGCAGAATTATTTATTTTTACTTACCAGTACTTGAAATATTCTCACTAATTTGAAAGTAGATGACTGAACTAAGATCGTGGAAAATGACAGCAAACCTGAAATTATTGTAGAAAAGTACCTAATGGTCTGACAGACCCTTATAGATCAACGGGGCACGGTTTCCTCCAAAATATCATGCAAGAAAAGCATTTAAGAACATTTAGCTCGAAAATATTAAATACCTTTGCATACCTTTAAATTAAAGGCATCACTTCATGTCTAAAGACTGTTTAACAGCGAAGACATAACCTTTTTTTTGACGTTAACATGACATGCCAGTTCACAACGACGTGAGCGGTAACAAAAAGATAGCAGGGGCAGATTCTGGATCAGTTACAGGTTTGTGTAACCATCGATTTTATTTCTTCAATTTACTCTTAAATTTAAGCAGAGGTTATTTTAAAGGTGTAGCCAGGGAACTATTGCTGCAATATCTTTGATTGGCGATTTGTTTTAAAGTTTTCTGTTTTTTTTTCGTTCCGGTGGGAATGTTTGGAGTTGTGCCTGCAAACTGACCTGTCGATCGATTTCTTATTAATTTTATTCACGCACATCTCTTAAGCTTCGTCGGCGCCTCGAAATATGCGGTCGCCAATGACTAACGATATTTTCAATGCGTCTGTAAACCTTGTTCCGATGAGAAGAGAGTGTGAATGTATAGAATATTTTGCTATCGTCGTTTGTACTGTTGCTAAAAAAAAATATAGCAAATTAAAATGAATATAATTGAGGAATCTGTGAGTGAAAGAGGTGTTAATTATTCTCTCTCTTGAAGTAATTAATTCATTCCTACAATTTGTGGTTCATTAACTTCTTTGCAGATTCATTAAAATTGTTCCCAACTTCAAATTTTCGCCAGCAAATTTTAAAAGAAAAGCGTGTTGCGTGTTGAGAAAAAGAAACAAAATGTTATGGCATAAGCGGTTTAATATTATCTAGTAGATTATAATGATTGTTGCGAATTGGGATAGAAGGATTAAACTGTTCGACGGGAATCATTCTTGAGTCTTCCCAAGGACCGATAGTTTTTCATTCATTTCATTTATTTTACGTAAAAAAAAAATTGAAACTGCGTATGACGTGCTATGGGAGAATAAATTCTGTGCACATTTTCAAAATTCTGTGATGCCTACACTAAGTCATATACTACATGAATTTTGAGAAAAAAATCAAGGACTCAGAAAACGTAGACTGTCTACATAACATAATAAAGGAAGTAATTTTCTACATAGAGAAGGAACAAGATTTATCGGCCTTTTACTTTACCAGGGCCACGCAATACGAGTTTTTCGGTTGAAAAATCGTTGACTTTTGCCACAGTATAGCTTTTCTTTGCCGCATGAGTACGTAGTATGAAGTGAAATAAAAATCTCTATCTTCAGTATGGAATTTGAAAAGTCCTGAAAACATTTTAAACGTTTGCAATTTTCGTATTAGAAATTTCACTAAAATTCGGGAATTTTTGTTCTTTTCGAAAAAAAGTGAAAGAAAAAATTGAGCCATTTTGAGAAAATGTGTCATTAAAGTTTGATCTAAAGTAAAATATCTATTTCACATTTCTCAAAATTAAAATATTCATTTCAAATTCAGGGCGCCCTAAAATCTCTCAGATCGATTGGAGAATATCAACTTTTGGTGAAAATCTTGTGACCGATTGAGGCGCTATTGTTCTCCCCAGATGAACGTACGTCGATTCAGACAGACCATTCCCTGTAAACTAATTTTTTAGGTATCAAAAATCCACAAACTGTGTATTCTGACAACACAACGTATTATAAGATGTTATTTCCTACATTTATGAACACGAATTACCCATTTTTTGGTGTTAGGGCTCCACAACATTAGTTTTTTAGTTGAAAAATGGCCAATTTTCGTTATAGCAATACAATATTTTGCTTTAGGGAAGTGGCATGTGAGAATGTAAAAATAGAATTTGTAGTGTGGCCAAGTAGATGAGAAGCTTTTGCTGCTACCGGTCACTAGTTATTCTCTTTTCATGACAAATTTATTATAATATAATATTTTATTCTTCGAGCAGAAGCTCGCCGGTGGAAACTGAAGGAGAAGAGCAGGAAAAGGAAGACTTAGAACAGGACACAGAAAGGTAAGATTAGCAGGTTCATTCTTTTTTATTCACATGTAATATTTTACTATCGCTTCTGGAGTGTATGAGGCGTTCAGAGCAGAAGCGTTTACTTCATGGAAGCATTGCTTCCCCTATATCATTTCACCGGGAGCGGTAGCTCAGTGCATCAACTGCAGCGTCTCTGACCGGTAGGTCATGGGTTCGAATCCTGACGGCGGCTGGATTTTCGACACTAGCTTTTCAGCTAGGTCGAATTCAGTCGCTGTCTGGAGGAGAATTCTAAAGGCCGGCTGCTCTGATCGGTAGTTTTCCGTGGTTTCTCCGATCAACACCAGGCGATTGCCGGAGCAGTACCCTAACAAACGGGCCACGGACCGCGCGCGATCTGTCCTTACCATTCCTTGTCCTATCCTCTCGCCTTACACACACACACACACACACACACACACACACACACACACTAACATGCACTACACTATTACATATTCCGGGAGACCGGTCGGGAGCTTAGAGTTTGTCCTGGCTGGGGCAGTGCCCCGCTGGTGGGAGAGTCCTGGTTAGGGGGAAACCGCACTAGCCGACGGTAGGTCGGCGCCAGATCTCGCCATCCAGCGGGGGAAGATCACCGCCATCTCCCGAGAACCAAATGCCCTACACTTACGGGACTAATGACCGAAGCACTTGACGCGCCCGGAAACACGAAAAAAACAACCAACCTATATCATTTCCAAGGATATCTTACATTTTAACACCACTTGACTGGTAATTTAGAATCATTTACTTGTAATCAAAGTCAAAACAGTTTAAATAGGATGCCTTCAATCTTATCTTTACAAAATGAGCAAAATGATCTTTACAAATTTATTATTGTCACCAATAGTAGAGTTGTCTTGTAAAGCTGTTTGGGAGCACTGGGATGACTGTATCCAGCGTCTCATAGGGAATGCTGGGATCAGCTGCTGGCGCGTGTGGTGGGCGCGCGCAGGCTCATTCAGTGGAGTTCGCCTTCGGAAGCAATCGGCCAGTTGCATACAGCGTGACTCGCTGCGCGCGTGTGGTGGCTCCGCATGTGCTTAACTGTTCAGCGTTTAAATTATCCATTTGTCGTCTTATCCATGTGATTAATTAAGAATCTACCATTTGAAATGCAATTTCTTCCCCACAAAAAAATTCACCACACGCCCCTGGTTCAGAGTTTGTGTTTTAACAACATAAACCATATACTTTTTTAACGTGGCATCTGAGGATATTATCTTCAAGATGGAATAAGACACGATTTTTGCGTCTTGGTCCTGCCGCAAGATGTTGCATGTTCACTACCGTATCAAGCAGTGCTGCAGGACAAGCGAATCTAGCGGCACGACCGAGAAAGACGCGAAAAGCTGTGCCGTATTCCATCTTGGAGATACAACCCTCAGATGCCTCGTTAGAAACGCCCAAGTATAATTTCTAAATAATTTGAGTCAACGTCTATTTTACACTAGTTCATTCCCAAAGTGATTTAGAGAACGCTCCTATTTTATTCTTGGGGTGCAAAGGAAAAATAAAATTATAATAATGATTTTGAACCTTCAAAACAAGTATAGTAGCCGTCCCAGGTTCAGTAGCTGTGTGACGAATAAAAGCTCAAGCAGGCGGATCTTGCTAGTTACGGTGAAGAGAATATGTCATAAAACAATGTAGGCTTTCACGGCCGGAGTTGTAGTCGAAGATTTCTTCCGGGCTGAAGGGCCGTGGTCCATTGGAAAACATATTTCCAGACGTTTCGTCCGCAACTGCGGCAGACATCCTCAGTGGCGATGTGGTCTCGGACGAAGAATCCTCCTTGAAGGTTCCCCGGTGACTGACGGAAGTGCCCGGTCCGCGGGGATATTTGTACCAGCGGGACTGTGGTGGGGGGCGGCTACTGATTGGCTCGGGCCGGGTGACGTGGCGGAGACGCTCACTGTGTGTACGTGACTGCTGTCATGTTCCCGCGTGCCTACGTGACCGCTGTCACGTCTTTGTTTTCCATTAGGTTTTGCTTTGGCCTGGCGGATTACGGGGATCCAAATCGGATTGATGTTCATTGCCTCCTCCTTTCTATTAAAATTCCGGGGATGTTTGTGAATTTCAATGGCTTCACGGTTTAATCGTGCATGGTAGTGAGCTGTGGTGGCTAAAACATCCACGTCTTCGAATCTTATGTTGTGTTCACGGCCAGAGAAAGCGTGTTCGGCTACTGCTGACTTTTCAGTGTAGCCAAAACGGCAGTTCCTTTTGTGTTCGGAGAGCCTGGTGTTGATGCTCCGTTGTGTAGTGCCAATGTATACATCGCCACAGGAATATGGAATTCTATAGACCCCTGCTGATGATAATGGATCTCTTCTGTCCTTGGCAGATCGGAATAAGTTTCGAAGCTGTGAAGTGGGCTTGAAAATGGCTTTTACATTGTGTTTTCCTAGCACTTTTCCTATACGGTCCGTGATGTTCTTCACAAAAGGTAGACTTACTTTCAGTGTTTGGTTGGCATTTGTTTCACTGCGTGAAGTTTTCTTTGGATGGAGGATTCTTCGTCCGAGACCACATCGCCACTGAGGATGTCTGCCGCAGTTGCGGACGAAACGTCTGGAAATATGTTTTCCAATGGACCACGGCCCTTCAGCCCGGAAGAAATCTTCGACTAGAATATGTCATGTTCGCCTCATGTCGCTCTTACCCCCAAGCGTGGGAATTTAACTAGGCCCAGGCGAGGGGGATGCCAATAACTGGCGGCGAAGTCGCACACACACGCGCACGCACACATTACATATATATATATATATATATATATATATATATATATGACACAGCCCTGTTTTCGTGTTTCTATCGGATGACGAAGAGATGTTTATCGCCCCTGCTTTCAGCGCGGCGACCGAGGCCAAAGACAGAGATGGCAGCACAGAACCGAGAGGACCGAAATGCAGTTGTGGCGATGCCCCATGCAAGAAGTAAGTTCATTGAATGCAAGAATAGGATCAAGCTGACTCACAAGATAGCAATTAATACATTTTTTGTATTTTAATTATTGTTATTTTTATCCATAGGAATTCCAGTATTAGCTACGGAAGGGAGAACAGAAAACCTGTTTTAAAGGGAAAGTTACATGTCATGAACTTATTTACCTCATTTGGAAAAATTTTGAATTTATATTGGTACTATTTACATTATTATAAAAATAAATAGTTATGTAATATATCCAGTAATAAATAATGTAATGATATTTAGACTACCAATCAAGGGTCAACATCTTGAGTCCTCTTGTTGCGTTCCGTTCGAATTCTACAGATAGCTTTTTAACAGGCTAGTAACAATGAAGTCACAAGGTAGTCACCAATAGGAATATGTTACATCGCAAGTTTAACTAGAGGTGCTACAGAATGGCACAGACTTTCTCGTAGCAAAGTTTTCTAATTTCCTTGGTGTGGACTGGTACTGTACAGACTTACCCTCCCTTCTTGTTAGCTGCCATCTATCGCTGTCCAAAGAACATTTTTTTGAAATTTTCTCAACTTTTCGGTTCCCAAATAGTAGAACCGAAATATTATTTTAAAAATAGCAATTTTCAGTGAAAAATTTGGAGCCATCTTTAAGAAAATGGCGTTAAGCGTTACTGTAAATGCGAAATTAAAAGCTCTTTTTCACAGGAATCTATTGAGTTTTCGAAAAACTTCATTTGAAGTAATTTAAAGAACTTTCAATCACAAATTCCTTGAAAAGTGCATATTAACGGTGTGAGAGATATTTAAAAAAATTACATTTGTGTAATTTTTGAAAAAAGAAAATAATACACCAAAATGATCTTTACGTCATGTTGTATAGTGCCATTAGCACTATCCGTTGTAAAAGTTTGAAGAAGAAATTTGGAGCCATTTTTGAGAAAATGGCGTTTGAGCGTTTTTGAAAATGCGGAATTTTGATATCATTTTCACAGAAAACTGTCAAGTTTTAGAAAAACTTTATTTGACATTATTTAAAGCACATGCAGTCATAAATACACCATCATAAATAAACCGCTTCTAATATAAATATTATTGACGCGAGAGACAAATAAAAAAAATACATTTTTGTAATTTTTGAAAAAACAAAAGAATAGAGCAATATGGCGTTTATGTCATCTTATACAGTGCATTTAGCACTATCCAAACCAAAAATTCAAAGGAAAAATTTGGAGCTGTTAGTGAGAAAATCTTATTGTATTTTTTAAAATTGCAAATATTGCAGGAAAACTACTAAAATTGCAGTGTGAATGATCTGGCTGTCCGGTGACGCCGCGTCAAGGCTGGTTGCCGAAGTTCTTGGTGGATTTATAAGTTTCCTCCGAGAGGGTATTAAGTGAAGTGTAGGCTTCCGTAGCCAGAGTCATGTGAATGATCTTGGCTGTCCGGGTGAAGCCGCGTCGAAGGCTGTGTCGCAACGATCGTTCGACGCGGCGTCACCCGGACAGCCAAGATCATTCACATGACTCTGGCCGCGGGAGCCTACGACTTCACGTACCTAACTCCTGTCTAAATGTGCTTCCGTATCTGTCTGTCCCTACCTATGTCTGTGCCTGATTGAGTGTAGTTGCCAATATAAACCTGCCTGAATATTCCTGCCTGTCTATACCTGCCTGATTGTGCTTCCACTTGTGTCTGCATGTCCTTACCTGACTATCTGGGTCTGCCAGTACTTACCTGCCAGTGTATACTTGCCAGTCTTTACCTGCCGGTGTGTACCTGCCTAAATTGCCTCTCCGTAGTTCCTGTTGGTACCTCCGTCCGTGGCTGCTGGTACCCGCCAGTGTGCACCTGCCTTTGTCTGCATGTCGGTACAAGTCTGTCTTTGCGTGCTTGTCCATACCTGCCTGTCTGCGCCTCCTGTCCGTTCCTGCCAGTACTTATCTGTCGACCTGGAGATGCCTGTCCATACCTACCAAAGTATACCTGACTGTTCCAGTTTGTATGCTCCAGCCTGTTTGTGCCTGTTTGTACCTTTAGTGTGTACGTTTCAATCTGACATTACCAGTTTCTACCGGTCAGTGAGTACTTGCCTGCCTGTTTTCCTGCGTGGCTGTGCCATTGCCTGACTCCCTTTGCCAGTCTGTCTGTGCCCGCCTGTCTTTGCCTGAGTGCCTGTCTGTGTCTGCCTGACTCTCGTTGCCTGCCTGTCCGTACCTGCCGTACTATTTATCGTGCATGGCAATGTGATACCTGCCTGAACGAGCCTGCTTGTATGTGCATGCCTGCCTGTGTGTCTATGCCAGCCTGTGTGCTTGTGGCTCTGCCTGAATGCGTCTGTGTGAACGTGCCTGTGTGTATATGCCTGCCTGTGTGCTTGTGGCTCTGCCTGAATGCGTCTGTGTGCATGTGCCTGTGTGTCTATGCCTGCCTGTGTGCTTGTGGCTCTGCCTGAATGCGTCTGTGTGCACGTGCCTGTGTGTCTATGCCTGCCTGTGTGCTTGTGGATCTGCCTGAATGCGTCTGTGCGTACGTGCCTGTGTGTCTATGCCTGCCTGTGTGCTTGTGGATCTGCCTGAATGCGTCTGTGTGAACGTGCCTGTGTGTATATGCCTGCCTGTGTGCTTGTGGATCTGCCTGAATGCGTCTGTGTGCATGTGCCTGTGTGTCTATGCCTGCCTGGCGTGCAGGGTGCCGCCGCGGCCGCGCCCCGCGAGCGGGGGCCGGAGCCGCCGCCGCCGGCGGAGGGGCCCAGCAGCTGGAGGCGCACGCGCCGCCGCTGCCGCCCTCCATGGACGACTTCCTGCGCGTGAACGCCGAGGCGGCCTTGCGCAACTTCCGCACGCAGCCGCGCATCAACTACCGCACGGTGACCACAACAGCAATAAAAAATAAAATAATAATAATAATAATAATAATAATAATCGTACTGTCGATGATAATAATTGTATGGATAACAATCGTATAAATAATGTCGATCGTACTGATCGAGTTAAATTAGTCGAAAGACAGTTGCCTTCCTCCGACTCAGGTTCAGATTGCTTAAGCTGTACTGCTGCAGAAATGAAGAAACAAAGTTCTTTTCCAACAGAAGTTTATTACAGATGATAATTTACAGACAGGTCTGGTTCCTACTATATACAACTTGTGAACTGAGCAGGTCTGGTTCCTACTATATACAACTTGTGAACTGAGCCATAGGCCCTTGCGGCTGGTATTTATGAATCTACAGAAAGTAATTGTCATTCAAAGGCACTTTCACATACAAATACATTTACATTTACCCTTCGAAGGTCGGAAGTGGGATGAGGTGTAGATAAATTTCCAAGTTCTGCCGCCTCACTGGGAGTTTCCGGGCGATGGGCATACTTTACTTACAATAAAAAGTTACATGTTTAAATTGAAAGCTTCCTCTAATTTTATATTTTTAAAATTCGAACGTTGTCGTCACAGGAGGTGAAGACTCCTTCATATTATTTTCCGAGGTCACTGGCGTGGTCAATATACATGACTATCGTACTGTCGCTTACAATTGGCCAGATCTCTTTATAGATAAAAAGAAGAAAGAAGGAGTAAAAATAGACATCGCAGTACCATTATCCCACAACATCAAACAGAAAGAAATAGAAAAAAGTTTCTAAATATGAAAACTTACCCTATGAACTAAAACATGTTTGGAAATTAAATGCTACCAAAACATACCCACTCGTGATATCGGCGGAAGGCCTGGTCAGTAAAAACTTCCTTAAAAACTTAACAGAACTTAAACTACCTAAAAACGTTCTGAACATGGGACAGCGCGCAGTTTTGTTGCAAGCAGCCCATATCGTAAGAAAATTTTTATCTTAAGTCCAGAATTTTTATCTTAAGTCTCAGACCGAACCTGTCCCCAAAACAACTCTGGGGAAGGTGAGCATTTTTAACAGCAAAAATAGCTGAGAAAAAGTAGGATAATAATAATAATAATAATAATAATAATAATAATAATAATAATAATAGCATTTTCCATTCGTTGCATTGAAACCCACCCTAGTGCAAGGTAAAAACGTCATCGCTCCGCAACAGTGCTGCCCCACACGCGTGCAGGGCCCTACGAATGAAACGGATTCCGGAACTGAGTCAGTGCTTGTGCGCTACGCAGTAGGATTATAGATAGCTGTTCTTGGTATGTCACACTGATGGAACTCGAAAAATAATAATTTTGAATTATGATCATTGTTATAGTTTTCATGAAGTCTTTTGGTAATTCTTACTTCTAAATTAATAAACTATTAACGTGTGATTTCTTTATTTAAAAACTACAAACACTTCAAATGCGTATGTGTCGAAATTTCATTTTTCGTGATTTGCCAGTGATCGATATAGTACACAGGATTTTGAACCAAAAGGCTTCTGCAGAATTGTTTGGTTATTGAAAACCATAAAAATATTAACATAATTTCCGGTGGTATATGTATGGGCGTGCGAGAAACATTTCTTGGCACATACATTTGAATGATTTTGTAAGGGTCACTATTTTCGTTTTCTCTTCATTTAGCGTTTCGAAATTGAGACATACCTACATTTTGGTTTCTCAGTAGCACTGGATTTGTTAAAATGAAGTTAATCAAGGTTAAATTTTAGGAAAACACAAATTAATTTTACGAACTTGGCGAGTCAAAAAAATTATTTTAAGACATACCTTGCAAAATATATATTTCATCATTCGAAGTATTCCTGCGTGACAGAAGATCTTCAAGATCCTCAGCCTTCACAATTTCATCACGAATCGAATCAGCATGGATAACTTCCCTACCTAACCTCACAATGACCCGGTGCACTGGACTGCACCGAGTGCGCCCTGGTTCAGTGTGATTCTGCGAATGGAACATGCGCTTCTTTGCACTGGTGCACCCTAGCAGAAGAATGGAACACGAAAGCTGCCCTGAGTGCGCACTGGGGCGCACCAGTGCCGCGAATGGAATTATTAAATACAAGAGACCGGGACGGCTAGCTCAGGGAATCAACTGTGGTCTCTGCTGTACCTCTGACTGGGAGGTCCTAGGTTCGGGTTCTAACGGCGGCTGGATTTTCGATATTAGCTTTTCAGCTAGGTCCAATTCCGTCGCTGTCTGGAGGAGAATTCGAGCGGCCGGCTGCACTGATCGGTAGTTTTCCGTGGTTTCTCCGATCAACACCAGGCGAATGCCGGAGCAGTTACTCTACAAAACGGTCCACGGACCGCGCGCGATCTGTCCTTCCTCTTCCTTGCCCTATCCTCTACCCTTATACACACACTAACAGGCACTACCACATATTCCGGGAGACCGGTCGGGAGCTTAGAGCTTGTCCCGGCTGTGGCGGTGCCCCGCTGGTGGGAGAGTCTTGGTTAGGGGGAAACCCCACTAGCCGACGGCAGGTCGGCGCCGGATCTCGCCATCCAGCGGGGGGAAATCACCATCTCCCGAGAAAAAAACATGAACTACACTAACGGAACTAGCGACCGAAGCAGTTGACGCGCCCGGAATCACGAAAAAAACAATCAATCAAAGCCAGCAAGTGAGGGTAGACCACCACCTCCCGCGATAAAAACATGCCATACACTTAAGGGATTAATGACCTTTGCAGTTGAACGCTGGAATCACTCATTAAACAATCCCCCAACCAATGAGAACGCTCTGGCAGGTGGCTGGTGTGAACGGGCCGTTGGTCATCTTGGACAACGTCAAGTTCCCCATGTTCGCGGAGATCGTCCGCCTGCGTCTCGGAGACGGCGTCCAGCGTACAGGACAGGTAGGCGGATAAAATGTACTAATTAATTAATTGCGTAGGCTTCTGCGGTCGGATTTCGCATTGCCCAGGCTATCCGGGTCGAGCCGCGCTGTCACATCTGTCCATGTGACTCATGTTTCGGACAACATATGACGTTACTCAGATTTCAGTGGTATGCCCTGAAGAAGACCACAATATGTTGGGCAAAACGTCAGCCACCACGACAGAGAAGCGGCTCGTCCCGGATAGCGTAGATAATATAAGAGAAAATTTAGTGTCTACATGAAATTTCGTACAAAGTACATCGTACAGAAATTTCGTACATCTGGTGAAAGCGTAGGATTCCGCGACCGGAGTTAGTATGTAGAGTAGTTGGCTGTCCGGGTGGCATGTTTTCATTTTCCACTAGACTTGTGAATGGAACTTATGTACAGCTCTCTGATTGGTCAATGATGGCAGCGCGCGGAACATGTCAGATGCTGGCTCATTCTCGAAAAGGTACGTGGTACGGCGCTTGAGAAAACATGCATATTTGTAATGTTTATCGAGATCCCTTGATGTACAAATTATTTTAGAGCTGAATTTTCGACTGCGAGGGAAAAAAAACAGACAACTATCTTTTTTTAATTAATTAATTTAAAAACATAACAGAATCATCAATATTAATTACAACACCTAAAATAGTATTTCGTAACCTTACAATGAACATTGGACAAATGGACTAATATGAATGCAATTTTTCTGAACTTTCAGAAATGCATGCATTATTTTTCTTTTTTAAAACATAGTTTTTCAGAGACTGACAGTGGCTTACTTTATTTGACGGTAATGTTAACTGACCGATAATAGCTGACTACGACCAATTTCATTGTTGACTATCACCAGCAAACTTCCAGAAACCAATTGAATCCTCTATTACTCAAAGTATAATGACACGATTGGGATGGTAAAAACAGGATCTGGTAAAAAGATGTGTTGGAGTTTAGAAATTTTTCATTTATTTTAAACCATTTACATTTTGTTTTAAAAATATATACGAAAAACTGAAAGAGTGCTGATCTATTGTTGAAGGGGTTAAGAAAAGGGGATGGGAGTAGTTTAAAACGTACTCCGATAGTCGATTTTTGTCCTTTGTATTTGCGTTTTTAGTTCTTTGTGTTAAAAATAGATTTTTCTGTCAATTTCTATAGTTGAAATGACTCATCTTAATTTTTTCTTAAATGCTTTGCATATCGTTCGTGGGCTGCAATAGTGGCACAACTAAAAAATCAGGTGTTGAGATAAATGAGTTTGAAGTTTCACCTGGTGTTGAAATGCATAATTCTTCCATTCGCACTTCTGCCGTGTGTTGGGGGAATACTGTACTGTAAGATATTCTGCTGCTGGATATTGCTGCTGGAAGATATGCAATTCTGGAGACTACATTAACTCAAGATCCGTATTTTTTTGAGTTTTCCCACTATTACAGCCCAGGAGTGATGTGGTTTTACACGCTACTTTACATTCCCATTTCTAGGTCTGCGTATTTTGTTTCGTGTGTCCTCAACCCATGGAATGTGGCGTATTATACATATCTGTGGATGTGGCGATTAAAAAGTTGTCGGAGGTACCAAATCCCGAAGGAGAAGGTTAACTATTCACGAATAACATTTCTGACTAAACAGCTGGGAGAGGGTAGAGTGATGTTGCCATCTACTCGGACGGCAGACACGTGGTCGCTCTTACATCAAATCACAACTGCAGCAGCAGTAGCTGCAGCAAGAAACAAATAACAACAAGAGCACATACAGTAAACGACAGAGAACCACGCACACGATGCAAAACCAAAGAAAAGTCGCGCACTTCAATTTCCAGTTGCTTCACGATGTTTTGACTTATTTTTTCTTAACACGTTTCGGCAACTCTACAATGACATTCATCAGAATTTGAAGCCTCTCGTTGGATAACGAACCCCTTCTCCCCTGTCAGCCACCAGCTGTCAAGTCAACAGAAATATTATTCGGACAAATAAACAAGCACTTGTGCGCCGGCAGGTGCTGGAAGTGCAGGGGGAGCGAGCCGTGGTGCAGGTCTTCGAGGGAACGTCCGGCATCGACAACACGAGCACCACCGTGGAGTTCACGGGCGACATCCTGCGCGTGCCCGTGTCGGAGGACATGCTGGGCCGCACCTTCAACGGGCGGCAGCCCCATCGACGGCGGCCCGCCCATCCTCGCGGAGACCTACCTCGACGTGCAGGTGAGGATGCCCACGCCCAGCTATGGATACAAGAGAACATCTCTCCATACACAAATATTCCATGACAGATGAGGGCGCCCTCCCCAACTCCTCGTTACGCGATGAACGTCATTTACACGTACAGGTACCCTCCCCAACTCCTCGTTGAGCGATGAACGTCATTTACACGTACAGGTACATTCCGCGAATAATGGATAAAAGAGAACATCTGTCCTTACACAAATATTCCATGACAGATGAGGGCGCCCTCCCCAACTCCTCGTTACGCGATGAACGTCATTTACACGTACAGGTACATTCCGCGAATAATGGATAAAAGAGAACATCTGTCCTTACACAAATATTCCATGACAGATGAGGGCGCCCTCCCCAACTCCTCGTTGACGCGATGAACGTCATTTACACGTACAGGTACATTCCACGTATAATGGATAAAAGAGAACATCTGTCCATACACAAATATTCCATGACAGATGAGGGCGCCCTCCCCAACTCCTCGTTACGCGATGAACGTCATTTACACGTACAGGTACATTCCGTGAATAATGCATAAAAGAGAACATCTGTCCATACACAAATATTCCGTGAAAGATGAGGGCGCCCTTCCTACTCCTCGTTACGCGGTGAACGTCATTTACACGTACAGGTACATTCCGTGAATAATGCATAAAAGAGAACATCTGTCCATACACAAATATTCCGTGAAAGATGAGGGCGCCTTTTGTGTTGAATGGTTAATTGAGACGCTGAGAGACAATCTGTTCATACAGAAATCTTCTTTGACGTGTAGGCCAGGACGCCCTTCTCCATCTACTCTTGGAGTCACGAAACTTCAACGTCAACAAGAGCTACTCTTGTATCGTTGAAGATAGATATGCATGTTTATGAAAAGGGGAATAGCCCGTCCACGTAGAAACATTGCTTGGCGTGCAAGGGAGGACACTTTATCACGTCCAATCGCGGAACGATCATATTCATTTATGGGTACAAGTTAAGTTGACATTTCGTGAAGAACGGGCCGCCGAGTCGCCGAAAGAAGAGAATAGTCCGTTTATTAAACAAATATTCCTCGACGTGCAGGTGAGAACATCCTGCCCCTTCTACTCGCAGAACGATCAAACTCACGCGTTGAAGCTGTATTTACGTGTTTATTTAACGTGCAAATAGTTAAAACTGCCTGACGTACTTGAGGGGGAAGTATGTTCGGTGCATGTTTTTGTAATATTCTGGGATCTGTACTATTCCCCGCATACAAGTTGAATTATATATGCAGGTGGAAACGAACGTTTTAGACAAGAATTAGTAAGAAATTATAAGTTCCCGTATAGTAAAAACTATTTGCAAATCTGCTGCTGATTTTGTATATTAACCCTCATCGTCCCCTTCATGACTTGTTGCCGCGAGAACATAACCTATTATTTGAATAATTTTATTTCCTACTTCGTCTAGAAGACGCGCAGATAGCGACGTTACACTTATGCACATGGGGGGGCTCAGCATTCGATGAAAGGATCAGGAAAACCGGACAAAAAATCTGACCGAGTCGCTGAAGCTAAAGCAATATTGACATATCGTGGAAGTCGCAGAGAGAAAGAAATAGCCCCTTCATACTACAATATTCCTTAAACTTCAGTTGAGAATGCCTTCCCCCCTCTATTCATGGGGCGATGAAATTTATTTACACATACAGATACTATCGACAGTCGATGTAGAATCAGGCCCCGAGATAATGGTGCACTCACATGGAGTCCTGCATAACGCGATGAAACGTATTTATGTTTACAGGTACTGTTGATTTGATTTGATTGATTTGATTGCACGTCAATTGCTTTGGTCATTAGTCCCGTTAGTGTAGTGCATGTTTTTCTCTCTCGGGAGATGCGCTGTGATCTTTCCCCGCTGGATGGCGAGATCCGGCGCCGATCTACCGTCGACTAGTGGGGTTTCTCCCTAACCAGGACTCTCCCACCAGCGGGCACCGCCCCAGCCGGGCAAGCTCTAAGCTCCCGACCGGTCTCCCGGAATATGTGGTAGTGTAGTGCATGTTAGTGTAAGTGTGTGTGTAAGAGGAGAGGATAGAACAAGGAAGAGGAAGGACAGATCGCGCGCGGTCCGTGGCCCGTTTGTTAGGGTACTGCACCGGCATTCGCCTGGTGTTGATCGGAGAAACCACGAAAAACTACCGATCAGAGCAGCCGGCCACTAGAGTTCTTCTCCAGACAGCGACTGAATTCGACCTAGCTGAAAAGCTAGTGTCGAAAATCCTGCCGCCATCAGGACTCGAACCTAGGACCTCCTCTGTCCGGGAGGTGCTGCAGTGACATCAGTTGATGCACTGAGCTACCGCTCCCGGTAGGTACTGTTGATATTCCTTATAACAGAGATCGTGAATTCGGGAAGAAAAGTATGTGAAGAAAGTATGAGAAACAGTATGAGAAAAAGTATGAGAGAAAACGTAAGAAGGTCACTTAACATCTTACACGGCCTACACTTTAATCACAAATAATTTCAAGGATACGCCCATTTCCATAGTTGTCTAGGTGTTGTTGCTTCATTTAAGTATAATTACATATTTGTTTGGGAACCATTTATTTCCAGGGCATGCCGATTAACCCGCACTGCCGGATATACCCGGAGGAGATGATTCAGACAGGGATCTCCACGATCGATGTAATGAACAGCATCGCTCGGGGTCAAAAGATACCCATCTTCTCCGGATCCGGACTGCCGCACAACGAGATCGCTGCGCAGATCTGCCGCCAGGTGAGGCTGCACACACATCTCTGCCATTTCGTTTAACGCACTATCCGCTGGTTTTGTGAACGTATTGGTCAACAACACGTTGGCAAACAACTAGTGAACAATTTTTCTGACCAAGCCCTGTTAACCTGCTTTCAAATATTAATTTATGGTCGTAAAGTACCCTTCATAATACAAAGATATTTCGTACGTTACCATTATTCACCGCCTCGCACCGCTTCAGCTTGCGCGTGTACACCTCTCATCTAAATTTGGAGGGGGAATAAGAGGGCAGTCAGGGACTTTACCTTTGCGGTAGAAGCGCAGGACCTCCAAGGCGGACACGTATTATTTGATTAAAACAGTAAGTCCTTTCAAGGCCAGGACGTAAAAAGAGAGGGGAACACTGTCAGCCAATCCAGAACTTCAATACCAAAAATTTAAGTCATAACGAAGCTCGCGATGGGATGACAGTGTTCTCCTCTCCTGCCAGCTCGTGATTTTGAAAGCATTTACTGCTTTAGCCCTTAGCAGTCGTAAAAATGTTACACAACAGTCTGTACATTATTCCCATAAATTTACCATGTATAACTGGACATAATATGTAAGTTTATTTAATATGTAAGTTTATTTTAATATGTAAGCTTATTCATTTATATGTTTAGTGTATATGCATTTTAATGTTTAGTATAGTAATATGTATGTTTATTCATTTATATGTTAGTGTATATGCATTTTAATGTTTAGTATAGGAATTTAAATGCCATCTGCATATATAGGAAATGACAAAGTCAATTTGTTTGTTTATATTTATTTTTTATATATTATTATGTTATTTGTAATTGTTATTTTGCATTCTGCCACCGGGCATCATCTGCCCAATTGTAGAATAAATTTCTATCTACAATTAGCATATCTAACATCTGTTGTAAACTTCTCAGTTTTCCAAGTTTTTTATTTGTTCGAAGTAATTTGATTTTTATGGGGTTGAGATCAGAAATGCCCACAACAAATCCCACGTCACACGTCTAAATTACGAGAAAAACTAAAAACTTATCCATTTCCGTTTTATAATATTATGTGGTGGATTCTGAATTAAAAGCTAACGTTTTTGCAAATTATGAGTTAGTTGCCCTGTTTCAAACATTCTCATGCGGGTACGATTAATATCTATGTATGGTTATGATTTTATTATGGTAATGATTTTTTGGAAGTAATATGATTCTTTGTTATTTATCACGATATAATAAATAAACTAAATAAATATGATCATTTTCTCTATTAATAATTGTAAATACCATCCGCGCATGTAATATTTGAAAAAAATATTTTGTAAAACCTGTGGGTCAGATCTGATCCCCAACAAAATCCACGTACGTAATGGAGAAACAGAGTCGAATCGAAGTATTGTCTGACACGTCTGCATGAGAGGCAACGAATTGCCGTGCGCAGGCCGGGTTGGTGGACGCGAGCAGCCACGGCCATGGACGGCGCGTGTCGGCCGAGTTCGCCATCGTGTTCGCGGCGATGGGCGTCAACCTGGAGACGGCGCGCTTCTTCAAGGACGAGTTCCAGAAGAGCAGCGCCAGCAACGTGGTGCTGTTCCTCAATCTGGCCAACGACCCCACCATCGAGCGCATCATCACGCCGCGCCTCGCGCTCACCGTCGCCGAGTTCCTCGCCTACCAGTGCGACAAGCACGTGCTCGTCATCATGACGGACATGACGTCGTATGCGGAAGCGCTTCGCGAGGTGAGATATCACTCGTGTAACTGTTCGTTGAGAATAAAAGAGTTCCTGCCTACCACTGCGACAAGCACGTGCTCGTCATCATGACGGACATGACGTCGTGAGATATCACTCGTGTAACTGTTCGTTGAGAATAAAAGAGTTCCTTGCCTACCACTGCGACAAGCACGTGCTCGTCATCATGACGGACATGACGTCGTACGCGGAAGCGCTTCGCGAGGTGAGATATCACTCGTGTAACTGTTCGTTGAGAATAAAAGAGTTCCTTGCCTACCACTGCGACAAGCACGTGCTCGTCATCATGACGGACATGACGTCGTATGCGGAAGCGCTGCGCGAGGTGAGATATCACTCGTGTAACTGTTCGTTGAGAATAAAAGAGTTCCTCGCCTACAGTGCGACAAGCACGTGCTCGTCATCATGACGGACATGACGTCGTATGCGGAAGCGCTGCGCGAGGTGAGATATCACTCGTGTAACTGTTCGTTGAGAATAAAAGAGTTCCTTGCCTACCACTGCGACAAGCACGTGCTCGTCATCATGACGGACATGACGTCGTATGCGGAAGCGCTGCGCGAAGTGAGTTGTCTCTCGTGTAACTGTTCGTTGAGAATAAAAGAGTTCCTCGCCTACCACTGCGACAAGCACGTGCTCGTCATCATGACGGACATGACGTCGTATGCGGAAGAGCTTCGCGAGGTGAGTTCCTCGTGTAACTGTTCGTTGAGAATAAAAGAGTTCCTCGCCTAGCAGTGCGACAAGCACGTGCTCGTCATCATGACGGACATGACGTCGAAAGCGCTTCGCGAGGTGAGATATCACTCGTGTAACTGTTCGTTGAGAATAAAAGAGTTCCTCGCCTAGCAGTGCGACAAGCACGTGCTCGTCATCATGACGGACATGACGTCGTATGCGGAAGCGCTGCGCGAGGTGAGTTGTCACTCGTGTAACTGTTCGTTGAGAATAAAAGAGTTCCTCGCCTACCAGTGCGACAAGCACGTGCTCGTCACCATGACGGACATGACGTCGTATGCGGAAGCGCTGCGCGAGGTGAGTTGTCTCTCGTGTAACTGTTCGTTGAGAATAAAAGAGTTCCTCGCCTACCAGTGCGACAAGCACGTGCTCGTCATCATGACGGACATGACGTCGTATGCGAAGTCGCCATGCGGTTGCCTCTCATGTAACTGTATCTTGACACCTAGCTTACCAGTGCGACAAGCACATGCTTGTCATCATGATGTACCTGAATACAAAGCGTCAAGACAACAATAGAAAAGATAAACATATTTCACCATTCATATTTTAAATGCACTCCGCATTTTCTATCACTTATGGCCATGATTTCCATATTTTATGATTTTTTTACATTATTATTGCTATTACAAATCAACCTTCCTTAATACCTTGTTAGAGATCAAAAAATAAAATTTTAGTTCGGTGGTTCCACTTCCATTTTTGTTTCTCGGGCATCTTGATCGACGTATCTCTACATTCCAAGTCCATTCCTTTGCAACGTTTACGTCACAAAACAAAAGAATATCTTACAAGAAATCTCTATCTCTCTCTCTCTCTTTCTCTGTTTCTCTGTCTCTGTCTCTCTCTCTCTCTCTCTCTTATACATTTAATTACTTCCTTTTTTACGTGCCAAGAACGAGAGTTTTCCCATGATTCCTCCTGCCATTACTGAAGTTTTCGAGCATCTCTTCCGGCAGTTCATACCTCGCGCTGCTCGATTGTTCTTCCGTCTTTTTTGATTGGCCAACTGTCTATCGATACCCGATCTGTTCAGTTTTTGACTATATTACACTACCTTCATAATTCTACTTTTATTGAAACCATCAATTAGCTCATCACACATGTAAGTACACATGAAACGATATACAGGCGCGAGCTTATGTTAATGGGTAATGTGTCGTGATCGGATATCCAGTGGTGAGCTTGGCACGGGAGAAAATGCCAGACATGAAAGGATTTCCGGCTTAATGCACACAGACGTCTCCATCTATATGCTCGTGCTTATGTTAGGGCGTGATGCAGGTGATGTGTTGTGAGAACGGTGCACAAGGAAGTGTTCGGACAAGTGTTATACTTGAGTTTTTTTTCTAACGTGGCGGCTGAGGGTAGTATCTCCTAGATGGAATTCGGCACGAGTTTTTGCATCTTTCTTGGTCCTGCCGCAAGATGTGACGTGATCGCGACCGCATCAAGCAGTGCTGTAGATCAAGCGACTCTAGCGGCAGAACTGAGAATGACTCAAAAAGTCGTGCCGAATTCCATCTTGGAGATACTACCCTCAGCCGCCACGTTAGAAACTCCCAAGTATATGGCCTTCTCTGGCTATGAGATTACTGACTTCACCACCATCTACGAACTATTTAAATAAACTGCAAATACGAAGTTCAGAATGAATGGCCCAGGACCGCCTTCTGCGCCCCCAGGTACACTAGGTACACTCTTATAAAAGATTTACATCGCGATATTTCAAAGCCACTGCTCATAGATCACTTTAAAAGCATTACTACTAAATTCTTTAAAAAAGCAGACGACTCGGAAAATATTCTCATTTCAGAGGTCGCTTCATACGATCCCGATAAACGGGCGACGTATAAGCGACCTAAGCAGTTCCTGGAATAAGAGAAATCTGAAACATCGAAAGGGGACTTGAAACATAAGCTTTGAATCACTGCACACGCAATGTTGGCTAATATCTTTTTGATCTGTTTTTCTTTTTTCATGTTGCAGGATTGGCTTTAGATGCCCATAAGAGTAGGAATGGCCGCACCGCAGTGGCTTGAACGTACATTGCACTGACGTGCGTTCACAACACTGCTCAAATACATTCTCTGCATTTACGAGCACTGGCTTACGTGAAGTTGCAAAGAGATTGATTGATTGACTTTTTCGTGTTTCCGGACGCGTTAACGGCATCGATCATTATTCCCGTAAGTGTAGTGCATGTTTTTTTCTCAGGGAGATGGCGGTGATCTTCCCCCGCTGAATGGCGAAATCCGGCGCCGACCTACCGTCAGCTAGCGGGACTTCCCCCTAACCAGGACTCTCCCACCAATGGGGCATCGCCCCAGTCGGGGCAAGCTCTAAGCTCCCGACCGATCTCCCAGAATATGTGGTAGTGTAGTGCATGTTAGTGTAAGTGTGTGTGTAAAGGGAGAGGATAGGACAAGGAAGAGGAAGGACAGATCGCGCGCGGTCCGTGGCCCGTTTGTTAGAGTACTGCTCCGGCATTCGCCTGGTGTTGATCGGAGAAACCACGGAAAACTACCGATCAGTGCAGCCGGCCGCTAGAATTCTCCTCCAGATAGCGACTGAATTCGGCCTAGCTGAAAAGCTTGTGTCGAAAATCCTGCCGCTGTGAGGACTAGGACCTCCCGGTCAGAGGCGCTGCAGTGACATCAGTTGACGCACTGAGCTGCCGCTCCCGGTGGGTGCAGAGGGTGATTGGGTGGTGTGTGGTGAGCGCAGGTGAGCGCTGCGCGGGAGGAAGTGCCTGGCCGGAGAGGTTTCCCTGGGTACATGTACACCGACCTCTCCACCATCTACGAGCGAGCCGGTCGGGTGAAAGGCCGTCCCGGTTCCATCACCCAGGTACAGCCCTCATCCGCTTATCCATCTCACCAAAGCATTGGCCAACATTCCTCTCAAAATACCAAGAAAGGTGAATATATGTGTTTATTACACAAACTCATAATACCGGATCAGTGAAAATCTATTTACACACCTTCGAATAAACAACTTGAAAATTTAAATTTAAGTATATTAATAAGAATATTCTGATAAATTACAGGAAAGGCGTGGAAAACCGGTGATTTCCGAAGTGTGAAATTTCTTTTGGTAAAACTGTAACCGATTTATAACTGAACTGTTTATTTAAGAACATATTTTGAGTCAGAATCGGTTCCACAACTTCTGTTTTTCGATGAGTGTCGTATAAATAAATATCAAAAACGACATTCGCGTGTGGTAATAAGCATAGTAATATTTATTTATTTATTTTACGTAAAAAACAGTTGAAACTGCGTAGGACGTGCTATGGGGAGAAGTGAATTCTGTGCACATTTTCAAAATTCTGTGATCCCTACACCGAGTCATATACTACATCTATTTAAAAAAAAAGCTCTCATGTAATAAAATCTATTTTCATGGATAAATAAGCAATAAATTTTGGCTCTTATTACTTCCTGCCGCGACAACATGGAAACGATAATTTGAATAATTGTATTTCCCACTGAATTGTAGAAGACGTGCACAGATAATGAACGATTATGTCCAGAAGCAAAACAAGGGGCCATCTCAGCATTTGCTCAATGGATCAGGGAAACTGGACGAAAAACCTGATGGAGTTTTACATTACCACCTGTTAGCGCGCAGGTGAACTGTAACTCCGCAAGAAAATGTGAACTGCGATATTTTTCCAATAGTTTTTTCTTTGCTCTGCCACCTCAGGTGACAACAGGGCCACGGAAGGCGAACAGCTTAACCAATCTCCGTGAGCCACTCTCGTGAGTAGCTTAACCACTTTCCCAGATATTAAACGGCTCGACACACTAAGGGTCTCTGGTTGAGTAAACATCTGGGAACCCGGATGGCAGCCTAGCCCGTGGCCCATAGGGATAAAAGGCAATCTCTTGAGAATCTGACAACGTTCAAGGTCAATTTCACCATGATTGATAACTTATGACTACGATCAAAAAGAATTACGTCGTGTTAATGCTGAATAAACGCTTCAAATATTGTTACGAGAATAAAAAAGTATTTTTAAATAACTTTCATTAATGCGAATTATTGGTGGTGACATGGGTCTGAAAACTGGTCACCATTTGGCAAATATGAAAGAAGCTAATGAGACTTTAGACTACCTTTATTTCTCACCCATTTGGTGAACGTAACTAAGAAGAAATAAGAGTATGAATTCGTTAAATCGTTGACTAGTTGACTGGGGTGAGAGTATATAAGTTTGAAGCTCTACAGCCTAACTTGAGATAGGTCTTACACAAGGAAAAACAAAAGCAATTGTTTTAACATAATTCATTGACTCATTATACCTAACATTACACCGTTAAACATAATTAAGAAACCTAACTACTAAATTGGTTTGCATTGAACTAACATGGTTTACATTTGAATTTAACTAAAATTGTTTGCATTGAACATTACATTTCTTAAAATGTGAAATTCAATTATGAACTTAAAAATTATAGACGTTAATTTGAATTTACTTTGACTGAATATAACTGAACTAGTTAATGACTGAATAAGTCAATTCTAATTCGAGGCATATCACGACAGCCATTACACGCCAGTCTATACTTTACCAGCAAAGGTAGAGTAGTGGCGAAGAGAGAAAGTTATGTAATGCTGTGCGAAAAAACGGCAAATGTTTCGGCATAAAAAACTTATTACAGGGCTTGGAAACAAAAAAGCGGATATATCCAGTTACTAAATTTAGAGAAACAATCCTCTATCACGTGGTGTAGCCCAAATCCATGTTTTATGGATCCATGGTATCGAAAAATCGAATGGTGGAAAAAAGGTCTGTCTGTCCGTCAGTCTGTGAACAACGCTAGCAGCTAAACCGTTTAGCCGATGTTCTCAAAAATTGTTATTCCTCAATCGATCTGTGTGATGTCGCGGTCTCTTGAATTTGAAACCGATATTTTAATTTTTTGAGGTACTTTTCACGCAGCTCCTGGGACATTTTCGAAATGTTGAAAAAACTGGCTCAATATTTTTGATTAAATTTTGTTGTTGGTTAGTGCGATGAACGTTTAAGAGAGAGGTGCAGGTCTCATGTTCGTTAAAAATCCTGATTTTTCGAGAACTGCAAAAGTTCAAAATTTTTTCGGCGCCTTTCTACTACTAAAATATTCAAGATATAGATTTTTCCCGTAATAAAATCTGTTCCTTAGTTAGATTCTGAAAAAAAAGATCACGCATAATTTTTCGAAAATTTGAGTACTTTTCACGTTATTTCATGTGAAAATGAGGGCGAGAAAGTACGTGCTGTTATAGCGCCACTATAGTGGCATCTGTGGGTAGTATCACGAAGATGGAATTCGGCACGACTTTTTGCGTCGTTTTCAGTCCTGCCGCTAGAGTCACTTGACCTGCAGCACTTGCATGCTGCAGCATCTTGCTTGGTAAGGTCGCGATAATGCGACAACTTGCGGCAGGACCAAGAAAGACGCTAAAAGCCGTGTCGAATTCCATCATGGAGATACTACCCACAGATGCCACATTAAAAAAAACAAGTACAGTTCGTAGAAGGGATCGGTAGATGTGGATACTGCGTTAGGGGCCGGCCGTCTCGGCGCGTTCCAGCGGATGTTTGTGAGAACGATGAAGATAGTACTTTTGCGTCGCAACTCAACGGGAAAATGTCAACGCCAAATAAAGAACTACTATTTCTCACGTCTTCTGGGAACTCTGTCACTCAAGTGACTGTGATATGTGGCTGATGTTATTGATGTGACCTATGTCATCGTAATGTCTAAGAGGCAGATTTTAATAAAATGACATTTTTTTCCTTTTCACTTTCACTTTTCAGAACAACGCCATTTAGTATAGAAATTCATTTTATGTTTTGACAAAAGGAAATGACCCATTATTATAGGTCATTATTATACATTTTTGTCGATTTCGACTAATAAGTATTTTTACCTTTCTCCGTCATTTTTAAGCATTTTTTGCTGATTTCGT
The DNA here is from genome assembly GCA_964035755.1 of Teleogryllus oceanicus. Taxonomy (NCBI): domain Eukaryota; kingdom Metazoa; phylum Arthropoda; class Insecta; order Orthoptera; family Gryllidae; genus Teleogryllus; species Teleogryllus oceanicus. Next base: position 58,547,893 of record CAXIVR010000013.1, read on the forward strand.
CGATTTTAATGTCATTTTTAATTGTACTTGATTCAAATACTTACGAGATGTAGCAAATGTTCTTCACAGAATTACTCAGTACCCTTTTTGATTTGTTCGCTCAGAAATTGTTATGACAGCCGTTGTTAGTATATGATTCTTGTGACGTATATCAGTTCCATTGCCGATTTCGAGATAACTAAAGACAGAGATTTCCTGATAAAGAACAGTCCAAACCAAAAGTCTGCAAGCGGAGTTCACTTGAACGAATGGACGAAGCCTTGAAGACATCAGTAACGTATCCAACAGCTTGAGTTGTTCATCCGGACTTGTTTTGATAAGATTTTTTACGTCATTTTTCTTTGGTTTTAGGGCATTTTAAAGCGTTTTAAGAGCATTGATCATTTTTGGCAATGTTTTAGTTCATCAAAACCCGCCCCTTAGTGATGTCACTTGGCGACAGTGGGCGGCCATCTTTTCCAGATTCCCATCTTGACAATGCCCAACGATGACATCACGCACCCCATCCCCGACCTGACGGGCTACATCACCGAGGGGCAGATCTACGTGGACCGCCAGCTGCACAACAAGCAGATCTACCCTCCCATCAACGTGCTGCCCTCGCTCAGCCGACTCATGAAGTCGGCGGTCGGGGAAGGCATGACACGGGCTGACCACGCGGACGTCTCCAACCAGCTCTACGTGTGCTACGCGATTGCCAGGGACGTCTTGGTGAGCGCTTGTAGCTCTTCTTCTTCTTTCTAGGGTTTTTATCCAGCCGACAGCCGGTTACCCTCTGCGTCCCGATGGGACGCATATTCGACCATACACTAGACACCAACACACTTGCGGGCTCCTCTGATCTGGGGTCAGCAGAACGCGAGGCCCTCCACGACAACACATACATACATACAAACACAAGGGACAAACAACTATGGCCAAGGCGGGACTCGAACCCGCGACCCTTCGGACAGAAGCGCTGAGTCGGTACTGCTCTTAGCCACCTCGGCATCCAGGTCGACGCTTGTAGCTCTTTGACCAATAAAACACGGTGCAGACAGGATTTTTCTCAGAGCCAGCGTTGCCACTGACTCTGCAACGACTCCGATAGTGAGGTTATAGGGTTCCAGTCCCGATGGTGGCAGGATTTTCCTCGCTAGCTTTTCAGCTAGGTCGAATTCAGCCGCTGTCTGGAGGAGAATTCTTGAGGTCGTCTGCTCTGATCGGTAGTTTTCCGTGTTTTCTTCCATAAACACCAAACGAATGCCGGAGCAGTACCCTAAAAAACGGGCCACGGACCGCGCGAGATTTTTCTTTTCTCTTCCTTGTCCTATCCTCTGCACTTACACTAACATGCACTACACTACCACATATTCCGGGAGATCGTGCGGGAGCTTAGGGCTTGTCCCGGCTGGGGCGGTGCCCGGCTGGTGGGAGAGTCTTGGTTAGGAGGAAACCCCACTAGCCGATCGTAGGTCTGCGCCGGATCTCGCCATTCAGCGGGGGAAGATCACCACCACGTCTTGCGATAAAGCATGCACTACATTTAGACTAATGACCTTAGAAGTTGACGCGTCGGGAATCGTTAATCAATCAATCTTCGTTTAAGAATCTTGCTTTGCATTTTTCAGGCTATGAAAGCGGTAGTCGGTGAAGAGGCTCTGTCACCTGAAGATCGTCTGTATCTGGACTTTCTGAAAAAGTTTGAAAAACAATTCATATCCCAAGAAATTATAGAAAACCGAAGTGTGTTTCAATCCCTTGATATCGCGTGGGAAATCCTGACCACATTCCCTAAAACCATGTTAAACCGCATTCCGAGGGAAGTGATCGACGAATACTTTATCACCGAAGGTCCTAGAAGAAAGTCTACCTTTCACTTTGAGTCGTCCGACGCAGCGGTAATGCAGTTGGTCCTGCCTCCCACCATCATGACAAAAGCGCTTCAGGAAGCGGCGGCAGGAGGCCGCGTGACCTTCAGGAGTCGACCTCGCATCGGACTGGTGGAAGGTCCGATCTACGCCATAGAAAAACCAGGAGATACAATGTGGTTGGATAAAGATGTGGTACCCACAGGTGTTCGTGTTAAGAAAAGAGAGGGCCAGGGAGAGGAAAGAGATGTCCTTGAGGAGTTTGAGATGTAACTTGACAATGACTGGCGAGTGTAAATTAAATGTGTTTCGAGTCTTTTTGTATATGCATACAACTGTAAAAAAGAAAGAATAAAATAAACAAAAACAATCGTGAATTTAAAAATGATCTGTTGAGGGCTTATGCGGGCGTGTGAAATACCAGGGGAATGCCGGAACAGTACCCTAATAAACGCGACACAGACTTCGCGCGATCTTTCCTTCCTCTTCTTTATCCTTTTCTCACCCCTTACTTAAACACACACTAATACGCACTACACTACCACACATGCCGGGAGACCGGTCGGGAGGTTAGAGCTTGCCCCCGACTGGGGCGATGCCCCGCTTTTGGGAGGGGGGCTTACTGGTTAACCCCGCTAGCTGACAGTAGGTCGGCGACGGATCTTGCCACCTAGCGGGAGAAGATCACCAACTCCTTCCGAGAAAAATGCACTACACTTACGGGTCGAACGACCGTACCGCTGTCGATGGCCACAGATCAATCAATAAAAAAGTGACGTGTGAACACAAATCACATTGTAAAGTTTAGGTAGACTATGTAGCTTTAAAACAGAGAAGTAAATCACATCAGGGATATAAAAGCAATACAAATGTATACTTGAACATGACAAGTATCAAATAAAAATTCTACAATTCTACAAGGAGAGTGGAATATTCAACCAAATCTTAAATTGCATTAGCAATTTCGAATACAATCCAGGATTTAGAAAAAACAATGTGAAAAATAAGGCAAGAAAAATGATACTTCACCTGAACAACACTTACAGAGTGTGGCATGTTTCATACTTGTTCTCTTTCTATGTGCATAGTATCATCCTGTAAATAATCTGTGTTACTGCATCTTTTACTGAATCTGTAAAACTGATAAACATGGTGTCTCACCTGAACAACACTTCAAATAAGTGTGGTTTGCTCCACACTTCTTCTCTTTCCATGTAGTAGAATATTTCTTTCTGAACATACTGCCTCCTTCAGAATGCTTGTTGATGTTTAAGAAACTATTTTACCAGGTGTTTTAATTTTGCTTTGCTTACTCTTCTCCAGAGATTTCTTTGTATGCCAATTCGTATACGTATTATTGTTACTAGTCTTATCTTTTTTGCATAATCATCTTGTAAACATCATGTTGTATCTTGTACTAAATCTGTGTATCTTGTACTGAATCTGCAAACCTTCCATTAATCATGTTTGTCACTGTTGTAATGTATATTTTTTCAGTCGCTAATGTGCTAGCTGTCGATGCGACGTTAAACAAATAAAAAAAATCAATACAACCTTAGTAACTTCTTAGTGTTTGGAGAAGTTGATAGAATTTTATTTAAGTTGTAAATCTGTACGATTGAAGTCTTCTTATTAAACTGCCATATCTGTTGCTGACAAAGACTACAATTTCTCATAAGAAGCAGTAGACGGGTAGTCGATGACGTACCTGTGACTCTCCGACGACTGAGACTTTACAACACGCTTTCGAATGGTCGGCCCATTATTTTCAGAAAATCTCTCCCCCTTTCATCCTCCTTCACTAACCATTTCAATTTGAAGGGTACCAATGAGCGTTGCTAAATAGGAAAAGTATTCGCTTCAGCAAATGAACTACAGATTTGGTTTGATGATCTGCCAAAATTACTTTTGAACCTACAACTATAAAAAAAAAAGTACTCTACAAATCGTGAACAGATAGTGAAGCTACATTTGTTTAGAAACAAAGCAAGAGGCCATCAAGAGAAACTGAAAGAACAATCTGTTTGAGATGAGGCATTTGGGGAATACGGTACAGCCAGAAATTTGATACACTGTCAATCTTTTCTTCGAAAACGTTGGTCTTTCTTCGAAATCAACAAATGATTTCGTCTGTTTTGTTGATATTCCTGATTGAATGTAAACTTGAAGGCTGTTTGAAGTTGGCTGGTCTCTTTCAAGTCAATTTTGAGACGACAAATCCAAATTCGGCCTAATACAGCTGACTTAGTCACCTGCAACAATATGCGTTTCATCTTGTATGAATCTCCCATTGTTTTCAATACCCACTCTAATTTTCCGTCAGGTTCGAAAAAAATACTGTATGTAGGATTTAAACATATTTGTTTTACTTAAAAGTAAAACTTTAAGATTTAGTTAATTGAATTGATTCCCGGAAAGAAAAATCTACCTAGGAATCAATTCTATAAACTGAGTATTCCATTCATTCCACCTCCCTGGAACACTGAATACCTCCACGTCTAGATGAAATGATGATCAACTTCCAAGTGTGAAGAAAATTGGCGCAGATTACTATTCTTAAGTAGAAACAGTTCACATTAAACAATGAAATGACAAACAAACATCCACTCTCCAAATAAAAAAAACAACAACACATTTTGTGATAACATTTTGAAGAACAGCTACAATATATTTTTAATTCTTCACCCAAAAGTATTCATGCCAAATTTGGGAGCAATCACTGCAGTGGTACTATTATTTTTGTCGTATGTGAATGTAAAAAAATTCACTTTAATTATAAACTATGTTACAACAAAATTAATAAAATTACAATTATTGATTAGATATCTGTAATTATAAAATATATTTTAAATGTAATGGATCAATAACGATAAATGTAAACAAAAGTAAATTTGACGATAGCAACAATGAAGTCAGGAACGAATGCTAAGACGTGAACATTTATACAGTAACATAACAGAATGTGCATGGAAACAACGAGGAAAAAAAATATTAAGACAGAGTTAAGTAAAATAATAGACACGTGAGCAAATTCCGTGAGGGAATGAAAATAATTAAATAAAATGTTTCAACAAGAACCAATGGGAATTAAGATTATCGAATTATCGAATTCGAGTTATCGAATGAGATGCGTGGCAGAAATGTTTTGGGGTGCTAGTTCGCAATATTATAAAAACAGACGACAGGCGCGCAAAATAAATGAAGATGAGACGAACCGTAGATCCGATGAAGTTTGGAAGTAGAAACGAGGCAGGGGAATTCGTTCGTTATTAATGAAGTGAAGTTGGGACTTGACGCGACAGTGGTAAACGCCGATGATTCCGTTATCAATTAGGAAGGAATGTTCAGCTCAAGTTATTAGGGGATTTTGGAAGTAAATTTAAAAATCTGAATGCGCGTATAAAACAGACATTTTGTTTGGAAAATAGCAAGATGGAAATGGAATGAACAGGGAGCGACGGTCAAGAGTGCCCATTTGCAGCAACAGGAAAGTAGACAATGGGGAATCCTGTCCAAAAAATAAAATAATGTAGGAGGATCAAGTCCTGTGAAATTTTATGAATTAAGTTAATATTTTTAAGGAAGTCAATGGCCATGCATGCATTCAGGGAGGGAAATAGAAAAACACAAAATGTAAAACCACAATGTGGGAGTAAGAGTAATATTTTATTAATATTTCGAGTTTGGGATTTTGTGAAACAATTGCTATATGCTGTATCCGTGTAATGTTGCAGAATATAATAGCATATATTATTTACAAAGTAAGTATCGTTATTTCTGAATATAGAAAGAAGTTTTTTTTCAGATCCCACATCGGAAATTATAATAATCGCGTACGTAAAATTGCACTTCCGGGGTCCGGTATATGCGGCCCATCTGACCTGCAAAATAAAATTATTATGACTGTTTTATTTCGACATAACTAATGTTAGTAAAGGGGTCAAAAGGGGAAAGACAGATTAATGTACGATATTAATTTTGAATACATGGGTCGAAGTAGGATATGGCTCAATATAGAGGGTTCATAAGCTTTCTAGATTTTCAAATTCCCTGACATTTCCAGGTTTACCAGTATATTTTTTTCAGGTAATATGTAAAAACTATTTCTGTTACAGATGATAATGAAAACGGGTAAAGAATGGTAAAATTAAAAAAAGCAAGTGAATTTTAGAAATACATAATGTTATAATAATTAAATTAATTTAATTTTATTATGATTACTAAAATCTTAAAATAGATTTTCGACTTTCAAAAACCAAAATACTTCTAGATACTTGTACTTTATGCCTACAAAATTTCATCCTTGGTTATTGAGGGGATTCAGAACTACGAGCATTTTTATTAGAAAATTTGTGTTGAAAAGTTGTTTTTATCTGACAAAATTTTTTTTTCTCGGCAAAACGATACGTCCATTGAAATTTTTTGCTAATTTTTGAACATTCAGCAGTTTCCTGAAGATATTTTACATTTTGCGACTTTTAGCAATTGGATTCTTAGAACTGTAAGAAAAAAAGTATTTTTAAAATTTTTTATTAATACAGAAATTAAATTAGAAAAAAAATAATAAATGCACACCTTGTTGCTAGTCGTTTGAATGGGATGTCTTGTAGGTAAGGGTGTTTTTTTCAAATCTTCAAGAATTTCAATAGCGACACCATCTTGTTGCATGGAGAAAGTTTTAATCAGCAAATCCTCACTCTGGGGGATGCAGACATGGCAGGATCTGATAACTTTGATTGGGATTGCAAATTGAAATCTTTGTTCCAAGATTTTTGTATTTGTTTGAATTTCTATTTTTGCTGCGAAAGCAAACATAATTACTTTAATACTGTTCTTAGCCCAGGAGTAGTCTGACTTTGATGATCAACTGGAAGTTGGGTTGAGCGGAACTGTTAAATGACTAGCAGCAAGAGCCAGCCTCCAACTGAAAAGAAAATTGTTTTTATGCAGTTTTTCATTTCAAATAAACAATTCTGTGCTCCATTGAAAATGAACGGTGTACCATTGACTGATGTTAAGGCAACAATGTTTAGGTCTCTCAATTCAGTCAAACCTTAAATGGAACGTCCATTTAAATGAATTGAACACAAAATTAAGTTCATTATGCTACACATTCAGAATTCTTTCGAATTCAGTCAGCCTTCACATTGCTTGTTTTGTATATTTCACGAATGTTCATTCCCGCCTGAGATATGTAATAATATTCTGGGAAAATACATCTAATAGCTCCCAGACTTTTAGATTACAAAAAAGAATTGTACGAATAATAACCAAATTCCACCCACATGATTCTTGTAAGCCTCTCTTTATTAAACTAGGAATTTTACCTTTCTATTGTCTGTTGATTTACGAGTCAGTTGTTTTAGACAAAAATGATTTGCTTAAGGGCGGGAATATATTTTCAGAAAACGCCGATGTCTATAACACTCAGCATAGAAATCATATTCATCAGGTGACAGTATCAACAGCTCATTAAAAAAAATCATATACAATACATGTACATTATTTTACAACACTTTGACAGATGACATTAAACGATTAAATCCCATGTGAAACCGTTTCTGCTGCATAACTGTTGACAAAGTGACATTAATTTTAACAGTGATATTTAATCCATTATTTACAATTTGGACTGTATAAATGTAAACAATATGTAACAAGTATTGTATCGCAGCTTCTGGGTCAATGACCCCCATCTCAATCTGGTTTTCCATCCAGCTTCCCTGATCCATTGAGCAAATGCTGAGATGGCTCCTTGTTTTGCTTCTGGACATAAATGTAACTTCATTATCTGTGCACTTCATCTAGAATTCCATGAGAAATATAGTTATTAACATTATTGTTTCAATGTTGTTGTAGCAGGAAGTATTATTCCTTGACAAAGCACATAATGAGCCCAATATTTATTGCTGATTTATCCTTCAAAATAGATTTTATTATATCAGAGTGTTTTTTTATTTAATTCCAAATTCAAGTAGTATACGACTTAGTGTAGGGATCACAGAATTTTGAAAACGTGCTGAGAATTCATGTCTCCCCATAGCACGTCATACACAGTTTTAACTGTTTTTCAACGTAAAATAAATAAAAATAAAAATTCTTGTCAATTATTGTGAACTTTTTGTTTAATAAAAATATATTATTTCTGTGTAATATTTATTGTTAGTATAATAAAAATAAATAACACCAATATTAATATAAATTTAATTAAAAATTTTTTTTAATAGCTTTCCTTCACAGAATATTAAATAAATAAATAAATTATAATTACTGGATACTTGAAAGCAGGCCTAGTTGTTTATGTGCCAAGCACTGCCCATCTCACTACATTAATGATTTATTTATTGTAATTTCAAGTGAAACTTTTAATGGAAACTTGTTTGTTAAATTGAATTTGAAATCAGAAGGTAGGCATATAATGAAAATTCTTGGTATTATTACAGATTGCTGTTTTCACAACCAGTTTGTCCTTCACAGTGAACAAAATTATTTTTTCCTTCTCTTTCAGTCACGTACCATTGCACAACCATGGGGCAACAATATTTCTTAGTTAAAGAACAGGTGTTTCAGTAGGATTCAAAAATTCAACAGTGGAGTTCATGCATTGAACACTATGAATAACGATGCCCATTGAATAATATGTTTTAATTTCACCAGGCAACATATGCATGATCTTTAAATTTACAGGATTGACATATTCACTTGGAATGAAAATTGCTCGTTAGGAAAAACATTTTTAATCAGACTATCTACATTTTTGTCAATTGTACAAAAATCATGATAAATGAGATTCTGCCTTCCTTATCAACTTGTACATTTTCCTATTCCAATATTTTATAAATAAATAGAAAATTTACCTCACGCTAAATCATTATGAATATGTACTCCCATATTTTGCTTCAATTGCAATGTTTTCACATGTCTCAAGAGGGAAGATTTCTTATACTAGCATTTTTATACTTCTGGGAACAAATAATTGCCGTTGCTTCTATCAAAATATGAAAACGTTTCAGTTTAGAACACATTGTGACATACCAAAAATGACGGACATTTTATTTAGGCAAATAAAGGTCAAATGTAGATATCGCAAAAGACGTGAGTTTCTATGGTGCAGATACGCAGATGACATGGTAGCAACGCAAAACAAGAGTTCTTTTGGAAGGGGGCGCAGGGTACACCGTAGCAACACGAAACAATGAGTTCGTTTGGAAGCAGGTGCGGGAAACACCGTAGCAGCGCGAAAAAACGCTTTGAAGGCTGGACGAGATTGGGAATTATAGATTCCGACTCGTGTCGTGGTGGTGAGCGGTTTTTTTTTTAATTAAAGGGGGATACTTTGTGAGAGTGAACATTGAACTTGAACTTAGAATCTTTCCACATTAGATGTGCAATGGGAACTTGTAAAATTTACGTGTTGCACCATTGGAAATTCTGACTTTTAATATTTTCATGAGCGAACTGGAAAGTGAACTTAGAATATTTTCGCGGTTAAGTTACAAAACTTGATTTAGAAATTTTACCAGTGAATTGTGAATAGCCAGGTTAAGTTATAGAAAATAATATTAGAAGGATATTATTCCGACTTGTAAAAAGTAATCAGTTTGAAATAGGTGCCCACCTGAGGCGCAAGATAAAGAGTATAGGCAGTGCTTGTGAAATGGTTGGAGGAAGTTTCGACTTGGTCGCTGATCATTGTGGACTTCAACAAGAAGGAACATTGGTCTACTGTACGTGGCGACATCGAGCGACGTGCGCGCGAAGAGGCAAGAAAGGATAAGACGTTCTATAACGGTTATTGCAATAACGAGAAAATGGTCATGACCTAACGATAAATTGTAATAATCAATGTTAGTTGATAACTTTGCCATGCATAATAAATTATAATTCATATTTTGAAAGAAAGCTGACTCTCATTTGCCATTACGTGCAATTCTACAGAAGTCATTTTAGAATTATATTCAGATTCCTCGCCACTCCGTACGGATGGCAGATTGAGATTGTTGCGGAGTAAGTAGCAACAATTATTTCATAAGAACCCGTCGACCGAGTTGACGGGATTTACATTTATTTGTAATATATCCAAAGATGGTAATAGATAATCATGAACTCAAGTGTAACCTTTTCCTGGCGTCCAAATTATTTAAAAATTCGGAAATTGGTTACAATTTACATTTATTTAGTAGTTACGTTTCAACATGAATAGAGATGTGGTTTCATTTATGCTTTGTGTACTTCTGATGAGAAAAATAAGTTCATCCTTCTATCGAAATGATTATTAATATGTAAACAGCAGTGCAGTAAACACTGAATAACACACTCACTCAGATTATAAGACTAAATAAACACCTGTCCTTATGTTCTATTTATCCAAGAATTCAGGAGAAAATAAAACAGAATTTTCAAACATAATTTTAATTGACTGATTCCTTCTACTTACTTATTGATTTAACCAACTTACATTGATAAAACAATTTTAAACAGTGCCCCCAAACATTGATAATAAACTTTAACTATAGAATATTTTCAAATCAGTATTGTTAAAAAAAAACACATGCAATAACTAGTTGTTGATTGATTGAATGAAATAAAAAAATCCCAGGGCTGCTGTAAATACAATTTTGAAAGATGTCTCTTCATATAACATCATAAAGTAGTCCAAATAAACCTTGTTTCTTTAACCCCTTAACTTACCAATTATGAAATAAAAGGCAGTCCAAAAATTTCCCATTCTTTTTATTATTGATTTTAAGAAATAGAGTACATTTGGCATTTAAATTTTTGAAAAAAGTAAAACCCTGAATATACACAGGCTTTTATGTTAAGTGGTTACTAACCATTATTTCTCTGTAGAAGTTTGACTATTACTCAAGTAGTATTGTTGACTATTAAAGGCATACTGTGAGTTTGTATGCACCGGCAATGTTCAGATATACTGTGCATTGGCAACTTTTTCACATAACTGAATATGTGCAAACTTACCTAAATAACTTTAGGTAACTAAATGACTCTGATTGAAAGAAATACTTCAAGAAAAGATACTGCAGGACAATCAGCAAGAGCTGCATGACATTTGGAAATGTGGTTATGACTGTAATCTGCCAATAACATTAATTTACATGAAATTTATATTTGAAATTATTAAATACAATAACATTATTCTTAATAAAGAAATTATCTTTATATACAATAGAAAACATAAACCTCATTGGTATAAAAATTAGCACCTGATTGTATATTTTATTTGCATATTGCATGACTGTTAACTGTTAACGTGTAGTTAGTATTCATTCTGGAAACTTGAAAAATTAGCAAGTGAAGTAAAATACTTGTTTAAAAAAATATCAAAAACATCCATTTGGAATAGTATAATTAACATATGTACAAGTTATAATAACTCAAATATATCCTGATTTCTAGATAGAATCAAGAGAAATTATTTAAAATTTTAATTTTTTAGAAAATAAGTTTCAAAAAATAAATGCAATGGAGCAACACGATATATTACACTTCATGACACTAATTCTATAAATTTTATTTGCACACTTTCAGAAAACGAACTTTGCTACACCACTTGAAAACTAAACAAGTTATTACACTTTCTAACTAAATTATATAATCTGCTATAAGTAAAAAAATTAACTATTTAACTGAATGAAACCATATTTTTTCTATGAGTCAACACATATGTTTTTTTTGTCTTTTTCATTGAAATCCACCCACAATTTTGGAAATTGACCAAATTACTGTCTATGAACTGGTGAAACTTAAGAATCTTCATAGTGTGTTCATTATGTAAACACCAGGCATTTGAATATCTTAGGCACACTACAATTATTTTCAGTTTTCCTTTATATCATATCAATAATAATCTTTTCCCCATAGCACGTCATACGCAGTTTTTAACTGTTTTTTTGATGTAAAAAAATAAAATAAAAATAAAAAAATAAAATAATCAGATTATGGCCACTTGATACTTTGGTGAAGGTAACCCTAATGTTTTTTTGTGGATTATCCCTGCAACAATAAATATCCTATTATTATGTATATATTAAATTTAGCCACAAAAAACGTGTTTGCTTACCATTAAACATGACTGTGTTAGGATTATTTTTGCGTTAACTCTTTACGGGCCACCAATTCATTAATGCCGATACGAAAGGTGTTTGTTTACCATTAAACATGGTTGCTATTGGTAATTTCAAGAGATGACATTAGATGGGACTCACATTCAGCAAGAAATTCGAAATGAAATTATGCAATTTCCGTAGTAAATTGCCGCTTACGTCACAAAATCCGCACACTAACCACTGATTAATAAGTAGCTATATTGCAATCTTCTAAACGTGCGTGAACTCACTGCTACTAACCAAACCTTGTTTGAATCATTTCTCATTTACTCCAGCATTAATTCACCACGATATAAAAATTCTCGTTTATTATATCATTCAACACTGTGAATTTAAATAAAACATACGTGTTTCAGGAAATGTTGTGTGTCACACATGCACTACTTCATGAAGTGATATGCATAAAGAAATGAATGTGTGCTTGAAATGAATTTAAACAATTTTGGGCCTTTAAAAATGTATATTGAAATGTGTGCGACGTTAAAATGTATATTGAGTGTCAGACAAGTGCCGCAACAGAGGTGAAGCGGATGTGTGCCGGGTGTGGAAGTGTTCGCGTTGTGTTCTTTATAAGTACAAAAGGTTTCAAACAAAGTGTACAAGAGATGTGGACTTCTGTACAGTATGGACAGGAGCAATACACCAAGTGAAGAACACGTAGTGCAAAGCTCCTTTACAGACCTCCACAACACGGATTTTCGCCAAGACACAACATAAGTTACTAACAGCAGCAACAACAATAACAACAACTAATAATAATAATAATAATAATAATAATAATATTTATTGAGTCACATATACAATTTCAATTGTGTATGACGAGTCAGATATGAATGTATACAGGTGCACAGGACTACCTTGGCTCCAGATTTTTAGCTTTCTCTTACTACACACTATTATGAGCAAAGGTACAGGTTAATATAAGAATATAATAAATATTCACCTCTATGGGAAAGAACTGGAAGTGAAATTCAATTTTGATTTTGAATACACTGCAAACAATTTTTAACTCTCCTCTCCTCTCATGTCTAGCAAAAGGGAGCTCAAGAAGACTTGGGCAGAGTGAAGTTATATTTACCATCCAGAAATCAAGCAAGAGGGACATCTGAACATTTGCTCAAAGGATCAAGGGAAACTGGACAAAAACCCTGAACGAGTTGATGTCATTGATCTTACAATACTTGCTGAATTACAATACTTGTTTCTAATGATGATAATAATAATAATAATCTAATAATAACAACAATACTATTCATTTAGAAATTATTTAACAATATTATAGTTAACAATGCCTAATGCATCTAGCAAATTCAGAGTGAAGGAAATAGAATTTTGGTTCGACATTCTCCTTCTACGTCAGTCCTACTGCAATTTAACACAGGCAGGACAGGATATGCCAGTTCTTTTTTTTATTGCTTCAGCTTGAACGGTTGACATGAAACAGAAAGTCAAATGGGAGAAGAATTTTTATTTATGTTTTTCTTAAGGGAAGTAGTGTTGTGATTTGTAAATTCTTTCACACTGTAGAACATGTTGTTAAGCTTTCAATTTACTTTTAAATGTATGTATTGTGTTTATGTCTTTAATATCATGGTTCAATTTGTTGTTAAGTGTAATGCCCTCTATTAGGGTACTTTTTTGATAAAGTGTAGTTTCAGAATGGGGAACATGTATGTTATCGTTTTGACGAGTGTTGTAGTTGTGTACATCAGAATTTAGAGAAAAGAGCCTTTGTTTTCCATAATCTTCTTTGTGAAGACCACTATTTCAAATATATACATACATGGTAGTGGAAGAATCCTTAATTTATTGAACAAGGGTTTGCAAGGCTCCACCTTATGAGTGCTAGTCATTGTTCAAAAGTATTCTTTTTTGGATAATAAATGAGCGAGAGTTTTCAGGGGCATTTCCCAAAAATATTATTCCAGAGAAGTGTGAGTGCACATATGCAAAATACATTGTCCGAAGGGTCTCAGTGTTGGAGCTTGACCTGAGAGGTGTACAGGGCATAACAAGATTGGGTGAACTTCTTATTAAGATTTGAAATGTAAGTTCCTTGTAGTTTTTTGTATTGGTGGAAATTGGGGATTCATGAAATTTATAGACTGTCTTGCTGGTGTTTATGATGAGTTTGTTGTCTTGAAACCATTTTACTAGTGTATGGAAGCTTTCTGAATTTCTATTTATAATGGTTGTTGTGTTTTTGCTTTCATGATTTTGTTTGTGTCATCTGGAAACAAAATTATTTTATTTCTTAAAGCCGAAGGCATGTCATTTATGTATATAAGGAATAGTATTGGGCCTAGGATGGATCCTAGAGGGACTCCCCAATTTATCATCTGAAGACAGGAGTAGAATGAGAAGATTTTGTTTTCTTTAATGTGCTGAAGGGTAACTACTTGATAAATATGATTTGATCCATTGGTCTGCAATGCCTCGGACTCAAAGCATTTCTAGTTTTGTTAAAAGTAAGTGATGATCAATGATATCAAAGGTTTTTGACAAATCTAGAATAGGCCAATGGAATTTCCTTCTGATTTAGTGCAACAAGTATGTCATTTAAAAAGGAGAAGATGGCTGTGTCTATGGATCTATTACCCCTAAAGCCACATTGTGCATTTGTAAGGACATTATTTGCATTGAGAAAATGTTTGAGTCTATCATATAAAAATCTTTCCAGAATTTTTGAAAAACCTGATAGCAGGGAAGTAAGTCTAATTCTTTTGATCATAACTATTGCCCTTTTTAAACAATGGTGTAATTTTTGCCATTTTGAATACATATGTGAATATGCCCGTTTTAGAGAGTAATTGCAAATAAGAGAGTGCGTTGCACTATACATGGAGCACTGTTTGATAAGAAAATCTGGAAAGTTATCCAGACCTGCTGCGAATTTATTCTCCATTTGTCCAATGTTTTTAAAATTTAAGAGGCAGTGGTTTCATGTAAAAATATGGAATTTATGATTTGTGTAACATTAGAGTTTGGTTGGTGGGTTTCATTGTTTAGGCGAATGTTGAGAGATTAAATTTTTATCAATTTGTGAAAATAGTCACTGTTCATTGAATATGACAGCACTTTCTTGTTTTTTTTTCTATATTTTTTTTTTTTTTGGTTTTTAATAATGTCCCACATAGCTTTTGTTTTGTGGCGTGTACTTGCAATGTACTTATCATTTGGCATAATTTTTGCTTGTTTGATTACTTTTTTAGTTTTGAATTGTTTTGTAGTATGAAATGAAGTTGGGATTACATTTGTTCTGTCAGTACTTTATACAGGTGTTTTCTTTCACATGACACTGATGCTTCAGGTAATCCATGATTTGGTTTTTTTCTTTTGAATCTTTTTGAGTTTCTGAGGAAAAGTGGCATTGAAATGTCTTAAGTATATATTTGAGTTAAACTTCATTTGTTTCAGTAGCCTCATATACTTTATTCCAATTTTGTAATTTGAGTAAATTTTGGAATTTCATTATGTTTCCTAGGGAATAGTTTCAGGTTTCTTGGTAAATTGTCTGTTCTGTAATTTTTGTTTCTATTTGAAGTGTTAGAATCTGGGTAGTGTGGTTACTGAAGCCTGTGATAAACGTAGAAACAGAAAAACTATTTATGTTGGTCACCGCAAACATTAATTTTATACTGTTTTTTTTTTAAATTTCGTTAAAACAACTTTGACATTTTTTAAGATTTTCAAATTGCCAGTTGAGCTGCGACATGTGCATAAGATCCATATTTTTATTGCAGTTAAGACAATAATGGATATTACAAAGTCTTTTTCTTTTATAAGATGAGTGTGATTGGTGTAGGGTACAAAACTAATAGCATCGTTAATAAAAATGCATGTCCCACCATATACATGATGTGCATTGTAAATATTTTGACATGAGCTGCTAGCTAAAGAGAAGCCTGGTATATGTGTGTTATCTAGTTGTTCTTTTGTCAGCCAATTTCTGTAAAGACAGTATAGAAATATGGTAGACCTTCTCCTCTAGTAATACTTTTATATCAGTGAATTTGTTTTTCAGCAACCGTACATTTTGATGATGAATGCGAAGATAGTTTTTAGTTTTGTGTATTGTCTGCTTTCCTGCTGATGTTTGCTGCTACAAGTTATATACAGAAGTGGGTTTTCAGCTGCAACGGAAGTTGTACTTACGGATGGGATGCGGAGTAGGACGTGTGGAAGTAGGTGAAAGAGGAGTGGGTAAAAGTCATGGAGGTTGGAGGAGGAACTGGGGAGGATAAGAGAGGTGTGAAGGCAGGAGAAAGAACTGGAGAGGGTAAGAGAGGTGTGTAGGGAGAAGGAACGGGGAGTAAGGAGAAGGAACTGGGAAGGTAAGAAGTGGGAGGCAGAAGAAGGAACTGGAGAGGGTATGGGAGCTGTGGAGGCAGAAGGAACTGGGGAGGTAAGAGATGTGGAGGTAGGAGAAGGAATGGGAAGGAAGATAGATGTGGAGGCAGGAGAAGGAACTGGGAGGGTAACAGAGTGAGGCAGGTGAAGGATGTGGAGTGGACACAAGAGGTATGGAGGTAGAAGGAACTGGTGGGGGTAAGAGAGAACTAGAGGCTGGTGAAAGATGTGGAGTGGGCAAGTGGGGTGTGAATGGAGAGGAAGAATGGCTGGGAGATTGGTGTGGGATGGCAGGGGCAGGGACTCCCAGTAAGTGTGAAATAAGCATGGCTCCTAGTTTTTGATTATCTATCTGGTTCATGTGAAGACCATGCCGAGTAAAATATTTTCTTGAGAGGTTGTCCAGATCAATATGTGATAAGTGTTCCTTTCAAGTTTTGTTTTATATGATGGTTTGCAATCTTCATTTTGTTGTGCCAGGGGGGCCGAGTGGTTATGATTACCTTGTGTGTTTGGCTGTCTCTTGTATTTTTGTCAAATGTTCCTCTGTATCTAAGTGACTGCTATGTGCTTGAACTATTTTTGGATGTGGAACCTTCAATCGCTTTTATCAATACTTCAATGGTAAATTGGTATTCATCTGTTTTCAAGAAAACTAAAAATAGTTTGCATCACTGATTCATCATCTATGCAGGTCCTGCCTATAATTTGTTTTCCTCATTTCTTTAGGGGCTGATGCAGTGCCTTCATACACATCAAATAAGCATGTGCATCAGCGGCTGACAAGTCATCAACTGCCTCAATGCAATATACTATAGAATGTCCAAAATCATCATTATGATTTCTAGAATCATAAAAGTTGCTCAAAACAACTTTCCTCACAGGGTATCCTTGATTTCGTTTTGAGGAAAGCTTTTTGATTTGTTTCTTCGGGAAGTTTCGTGGCTTTTTCTATCCACAAATAAAACTACGAGCTTTGAAGACGAAGTCATTGATTGATGAATGTAGGTGAGGTAATTGAGCCTCGTTTTGAGCTCTTCACATAAGCAGAAATCAATGTTGTTCCTGTGTTGCCTGCTATACTTACCACAGACTTTGGTTGGAGAGTTACATTTAAATGAAAAAAAAAAAACCATACCATCCTGACACCTCTCTCTCTTGCTTCAACGAAATATTCCAACCCCCTTTCTTTTACAAAAGTTTTTTGCATTTCATCTTCCAACATTTAATCACAAATAGCCTACTCCCTGCAAGGCATTACACACACGTAATAAAACTGCAAATATTATAGTTTCATATTATTTTATAAAGAGTTCGGGATGTGGAAAACTATCTTTACATTGACTGCTGATCTCGCCCCAATGCATAAGGCTGGGTTACCGCTAATGAGTAAATTACACGCTGGTGCATGGTGTAGGGTGATATTTCAGGTATATTCACGAGCCAGCACACAAAATCCTTAGTGGAATTCAATGCAAGTTATAGATTTCCAAAACTTGCTGTGAGAATCTCGTATCAGGCGCACGAATCTGAATCATCTTATTGTTATTTCATCTTATCACGAATGTGAATCATCTTATCTGTTGTTTTCTTGGAAATTATACTGCTATATAATTATATCACTGTTGGAGATTTGCAGTAGTAGTCCAAGTTTTCATGGACAGCATTATGTGGTGGTAACAAAACTATATTTAAAATTACAGATGGGGATGAGATGGCAGGAAAAGAGAAAGCAGATGACATTTTGTGTAACAACCAGAGATATAGCTTCTCAGTAAATATCAATTGTGCTCAGGTCAGGTGTCTTTCATCATTGCAAAGTTACATCTGATAGTGCCAGACTCTATGCACATTTGTCAATGAAGCCCATCACTAAACAATTTATGGTAAAGTTTTTAAAAGAATAAGATTTATTATTGATTTCTCCTGGGACAATTACATAATTATCCACATATCACTGACATAGATATCGTGTTTCCATGTCAGTGATTGGCTAATAAAGAGATAACTAATATTCATAATTGAGAAAACAAAAATCACATTTTTAAAACACAGAAAATCCTGCGATCGGCAATTGGATATAATACGTATTGTGCATTGACTCCTTACCTTTGTTTTATTCTACAGTGATACTCTATTTCCTTTTTAACTTGAAGTTTGCATTTTCAAATATCTATGAAATTATCCATTTCAACATTATTGTTTAATACCTAAATTTCTACATTAGTATTATTTTTACTTCTTACCCGTCATTTGGCACATATCGACAAAACATATTGTTGGTACAAATTTTTGATGAATATATTGTATTGTACTGAACGTATTGTAATAATTTTCACAATCACTCTTGTTTTGGGTTACTTGTATTACTCCGTGCAAGCAAACCAACCCTATTGATTCCGTGAGAATTGGAATGTTAATCATTAAACAATGCCAATTATTTGTTCACAAAAGCTGTTTTCAAGCATGATAAAGTGAAATTAGAGGGCCGTTACGAGGAAGGTCGAAAAGGCTGAAAAGAGCCATTTAGTATGCCAGTAATCACATTTTCTTCATAATCAGTTCATTAATGCACAGAATAATACCAGAAAGCTTTGTCGTATGTTAAATGGGTTTAAAAGTAGCTTGGACGGAAATGAATTTGCTCATAGGTTGAAATATGAATTGTAATATTTCATGTAATCTTAAGTAATAACTTAATTTGATTCTGAAAATGGATTATCACAAAGTGTAAATATTTTATTCCACTGGTATACAAGTTCCAGATCTTTTGTTTTCTGGTATGATGCTCTAACCAATTAAGACATGGAATCAAACATTGCATTTGTGAAAATTTAATGATCTCATAGCATTCAGCATTTGTATATACAAAATAATCAGGATGCAGGTTTTAGATGAAGTGGGACTCTCTCTTTTGTTTGTCTTCAGAGATGGATTCATACATCGATACAATAGGCATGAAGGATGAAGATATGTGTGAAATTCCATTTCATTTATCTTCACTCTTCAAGCAGATTTTTTGTATATTTGTCCAATTCTAGCTAAGTGCAATTTCCAGTTTGGGTATTACTGCATATTCTATAGTTCTGAACAAAATAATTGTTCCTCCAAATGGCAATTTTCCACAAACCTTTTCAATGAATTCCTCTGAACTTACCAACCTGTTTAAAGTGGATTCTATGAAATAAGTTTTAAGTTAATTTCCATTACCGATATGTGTGTTTGTGTAATTGATATGTGAAATTATTGATGTGTGTAATTGATAGGTAAAATTATTGATGTGTGTGTGTGGGTGTGTGCAATTGATATGCGAAATTATTGATGTGTGTGAGTAGTTGCAAGTGTGATTGGTGAAACTAATTTCAATTAACTTCCATGGAAAATGAGTAGTTTTCTTACCCAATATGAAAATACTTTTCATAGTTTTCAATGAAATTTATAGTCAAGTGACAAACACAGCAACTCTCTTGCAAGGAGGGAGAAGGAAAAGCAGCTTGACACAGATACCCAAAATTTTTCCCCATTTAAAACAAATAAAGGTATTTACTTGTAATTAACCCTTTAAGCGCTACGTTGTTGTGGCATCAGCGCGTCCCCGGCCCGCTTGGGTCGCCTGTGGCCTGCATTCTTTTCGGGCGCGCGCCCTTTGTAGGGGGCGCGGCGCGGGGAGAAAACTGCTTATATTTCCCATCCTTCTTTTTGATCCGGGCTTTGGACCGGCACTGGCGAATTTAGAAATATTTTTTAAAATTTATTTATAATTTTTTTAATTTTTTAAAAATGTATTTGTTTTTTTAATTTTTTTAAGGCAGTAAGTGATTTAATGTTTTTTTGGTATGGTAAATCATGAAACATGGTTGCACATACAATTCTACGTCACATTGCGCACATATGTAGCTGGATTCACGACGTAGCTTGTTCTTAACAAACGACGCATCGTCGCTGACCTCTTTTTTCCTTTTTTTTCCCCGTTTCTGATGGGACGATAGTCGGAAAATGTCGCTGTGTCAGGCGAGTCGCAGAAATCCAGAGAATGCAACCAAAATCAAAGCCCAAGTCGAATGTAATAATACTTCAGAAAAACGCGAACGGACAGCAAGAAATCTCAACACAGTGAGGCACAAAAACCAGGATGGGCAGATTTTGCACAGAGATTTTTATTGCCCCAGCACCCTTCTTGGTGGAGGGTGCTGGAGCCATATAATTTCGCATGTTTTGACCTACGCGCGGTCCAAGTACCGAGCGACTCCTTTGTCAGTCAACGCCGGCCGGCTGCCCGCCTCCGCCGCGCACGACGGGCAGATGAATTCGGCTTAAACACTCCTTACGCTCCCTCTATTGGTCAGAAAAAAATACGACAGCTACTTAGTACTTTTAGGAAGCTGTAGATATCGTGCGAAGCCAATAGCTGTTACTGCCCCCTAGGAATAAAATCAGAAAGCAGACGAAACATCGCGCGCCGGAAATATCCGGCATTAGCACTCATGGCACGACCGACCCGCGCCGGATATATCCGGCATTAGCGCTGGTGGCACAAAAGTCTTGCGCTGGATATATTCGGCATTAGCGCTGAAAGGGTTAAAGGTGCTATAATTCTTTATGTAGAATGTAGAAATGAATCCTGTTCATGTATTTGAGAATGGGGGAAATTGAATTTGTTTAAAATAAGAAGCCCTTTTGGATCTACTATCTCAGGCCCCCCGTTTTCTCTGAGAGCCTCTGCAAAAGTCTTAGTAAAAGTTTTTGTTACAGCAGTCGGCAGATTTTCTACACATACAACTTCCGCAAGCCGTTGACAAATGTAATTTTTCAAAAAATTATTTCTTAAAAGATAAATAAATTGAAAATAATTTTATGTGGGCTTTATTTATTAATGAAAAGAGAGATTAAAACTTTATTTACAATATACAACATTACTAACTTACGAAAATAATTAAATTTCAGACACTTCTAATTTTCTTTAACTCTTTGTAGACACACTCCATATTTACTGAAACAAAAAAACATTAACAATAATAAATTGAGATTCAATGTATAATTTTTACAAAATATAACCTCACACAAAGTTAATAAAAGAACACATGGCAAAGTGTTACATTACTAGGCTAAGTGTTACATTACTATGCTATTTGTCTTGAAAAATCAGGATGTGTCCTGAATATCGATATGTGTTCCGCTGTCCTGCTGGATTTTTTTGTTTCTGCCAAATGTCCTGAATTTTATACTCTGATACTGTCTTACAAAAAACTTCATTTTGGGACTACTTGTGAACTACATCACAGAACTGAGTGTTATGCAAGAGAATGCAAGCAGCTTATTCCTTAGTTAAGCAAATATTAAATAAGTAATTTTTGTATTTTTACAATACAATCTGAGACTTCAATGT
This sequence comes from Teleogryllus oceanicus, assembly GCA_964035755.1. NCBI lineage: Eukaryota > Metazoa > Arthropoda > Insecta > Orthoptera > Gryllidae > Teleogryllus > Teleogryllus oceanicus. Next base: position 58,569,606 of record CAXIVR010000013.1, read on the forward strand.
AGTTTATCTTCTATTTAGTTGTATAAAAATAAACAATTTGCTCAGAAATATAATTTATGGTTTACTAGTTCATTGCTGTGTGTTTATGGACCTCAAACAAAACATGTAACGATATTGTTAATACCCTGGCGAGCATTTCTGATTCTTTATGCCGTCGGGCCTTTTGAATACTTTATGGCCCCCTCTAACACCAAATAACACATATTTTTATGAATTTGATTTATTAATGTTACGATGCAAGCAAATACAATAAATAAATGGCATAATGCTCAAAGAAGTAAAATAACTCGTTATAAACCCTATTTGGCTTAACTGATACGAAAATTGCAATTTTGGAATTGTGAATATAACTGAATATAATATTGCCACCAATCACTCATATTTCACTGTTCCATACCACCTTTTTAAAAGACATAGTATGTGCTTCTTGAGTAGCACTACTACTCATAGTAATAAGATATAAAAGGCACATCAGCTAACATCCTTGAAATTAACTAATTTCCTTGGTATTATGATATATTCTAAATAATTTTTGGCAATAGAAGAGAATATCCTAAAAGTACTGTTTCATCAACGCAATTTACACTATAATTCACACAGTTATATAACGCTCAAATACACAGTAAACATTTTCATATATTTTTAGAGATTTTACTGGAAACCACTGTCTGTAGTTTTGTTAGCTTCTGCGAGAATTTCCGCGAGAACTTCACAATATTCTTTCATTTTGTACAAACCAATCAGTCCAATAATGATTATGCAATAGTAATTAGATACACACTCCGTTTTGTTTACCTGACTTCATATTGACAAAGGACTATTACAATGCATCTTTTCATTTTAGACGCAAGGAAAATTATAAAATGTTTTTATAATTATATTCTTTCATTTAATTCAGCAACAGAAAAGTAAACCATTAAGTTTTGTATGCACCAAGGGTTACTAGATGTTTTTGCCCCTCAGGCAACTTCCAACCCCTCAGGACGGAGGCCCTCGGGGTTGGAAGTCACCCTCGAGGCAAAAAATCTATTTAACGCCCCTGATATATAAATAACTATAAGATGTCCTGAATTCTATTGTTATCTGCACGGCAACCCTAAACATTGCCACATCACAATAAATTTCAGAAATATCTGAATCTATCATAAATACTATTTTGAATGCAATTTGACCAAACAAATACACGAAAATAGAGCATAATTTATAACAAAAACGTTGCAATTTCGGAGAAAAAATAAAGAGTCATCCAAAAGTACACAGGTTTTCAATTTTCCAGGGTATTCCCAAATTGCAAGGCATACAAAAGAATTGCTAGATGGTAATTTACACAGTTATCTAGTTATATCATAAGTTCAGAGAGAAACAGAAAAATCTACTGTACAGTTCAGTTCCAGAAAACATTACTTTCTTCACAACTTCAAATATGACAGAAAAAAAACAAAAACAACTGACAGTGCTACAGAATGGCAGACTTCCTTGTACTAATTAAGTTTCTAATATCTTTCATCTGAGCTAGCTTTTTGGACCAGTCACATACTCGTGTCAGCTGCCACCCATCGGCGCCCAACTACATTTTTTTGTCTTAATTTTTCAGTTCCCTAATAGTAAAACTGAAATATTACTTTAAGAATATTGGAGAACAGTAAAATCTCGTCCAAAGGAAATTTTCATTGAAAACATTGATATTTACATGCATACATTGGTTAATTGAAGTTTTTTAAATTTTAATTGAAAAACTTATTGGAAGCCATTTGAAACACTTCCACTCACAAATGCAATAATGTATACAAATTGCTGAAAATGTCATTAAAGATTGTGATTATTGACATACCATATTGATTGTGACATACCAAAAATGACGGACATTTTATTTATGCAAATAAAGGTCAAAATGTTTAGATATTGCAAAAGACGTGGGTTTTATGGTGCAGATAGCAGATGACACCTAGCAAGGGAGTTCGTCCTGAGACGTGGGTTTCTATGGAACAGATACGCCGATGACACCGTAGCAACACGAAACAACGACATACCAAAAATGACGGACATTTTATTTAGGCAAATAAAGGTCAAAATGCTGTAGATATTGCAAAAGACGTGGGTTTCTATGGTGCAGATACGCAGATGACACCGTAGCAACGCGAGTTCGTCCAAAGACGTGGGTTTCTATGGTGCAGATACGCCGAGGGTACACCATAGCAACGCGAAAAAAACAAGAGAAAAAAAAGGTGATCTTTGAAAGGTGGACCCGATTGGGAATTAGGGCATTCTGACTCGTGTCGTGGTGGTGAGCGGATCGCTCAAGTGGTTTTTCATGAGGTTAATTATCAAATCGGGACTTGTGATATTTTTGTGAGAGTGAACATTGAACTTGAACTTGGACTATTTCCGTATTAGGTGTGCAACGGTTTATTTGTTGTACCATTGCGAACTCGGACTTGCAATATTTTCATGAGTGAACCGAAAAGTGAATTTAGAATATTTTTACGGTGGAGTTACAAGATTTGACTTAGAAATTTTATCAGAGAATTGTGAATAGCCATGTTATTCTGACCTGGGAAAGTAATCAATTTGAAATAGTTGCCCACCTGAGGCGCAAGATAAAGAGAATAGGCAGTGTCTGTGAAGTGGTTGGAGGAAGTTTCGACTTGGTCGCTGATCATCGACGGAAGCCTTGTCTGTTGATTTAAGAATCAGTGGTTTTTGTTTAAAAAAGACTTGCTTAAGGACGAGAATATATTTTCATAAAATGCTGATCTTTATTACTATAACACTCGACGTAGAAATCATATTGATCAGGTGAGAGTATCAACAGCTCATTACAAAAAATTCACATACAATACATGTACATTATTTTACAACACTTTGCCAGATGACATTAAATGATTAAATTCGATAGAAAAGTTTAAATCCAAAGTGAAATTGTTTCTGCTGCATAACTTTCTATAGAATTAGAGACTATACTGAGTACCACAAGGAAAGCAACATTAATTCTAACAGTGATATTCAATGTATTATTTACCATTGGACTGTATAATTCTAAACAAGATGTAACAAGTATTGTATCGCAGCTACTGGGTCAATGACCCCCATCTCGATCAGGTTTTTCGTCCAGTTTCCCTGATCCATTAAGCAAATGTTGAGATGGCCTCTTGTTTTGCTTCTGGACATAAATGTAACTTCATTTTCTGTGCACTTCATCTAGAATTCAGTGGGAAATATAGTTATTCAAATTATCGTTTCCATGCTGTCGCGGCAGGAAGTATTATTCCTTGACAAAGGATATAATTAATACGAGCCCAATATTTATTGCTGATTTATCCTTGAAAATAGATTTTATTACATCAGAGCGTTTTTTTATTGAATTCTAAATTCAAGTAGTACATGACTTAGTGTAGGGATCACAGAATTTTGAAAACTTGCACAGAATTCACTCCTCCCCATAGCACGTCACACACAGTTTTAACTTTTTTTGACGTAAAATAAATAAATTAATAAGGAAGATTGTTCTACTTTACATGGCGACTTCGAGGGACGTGCGCGCGAAGTGGCAAGAAAGTATGAAAGGTTCTAAAATGGTGTTATTGCAATAACGAGAAAAATAGTCATGACCTAACAATAACTTGTAATAAACAATGATAGTCTGATAACTTTTGGCATGCGTAATAAATTGTAATTCATAGTTTGAAAGAAAGCTAATTTTCATTTGCCATTACATGCAATCCTAGAGTAGACATTTAAGAATTATTTTCAGATTCCTCGCCACTCTGTATGGATGGCAGATTGAGTAATTGGTTGCGGAGTAAGTAGCAACACTTTTACCAGAAGAACTTGTCGACCGAGCTAGCGGGATGTGATTTATTTGTAATATATCCGAAGATGGTAATAGATAATCGTGAACTAAAGTTAACCTTTTCCTGGCGCCCATATTTTTTATGGATTCGGAAATTGGTTACGATTGACATTTATTAGTAATTAATAAACGTTTCAATATATAATCAGCACAGCTTTATTCACAAAATATTAGGTACCGCAACGCTCCCCACATTCATTAATAATTTAAAAGAAATGGTAAAATATTTATAATGTAATTGCACATTATTTCCGAGGTACTGGAACTTCGTTCTGCCAGAAATCAAGCCATGGGTGTGAGACACGAGCACACAAATGATACCACTAGTCACTGAGGATGCACATAATCACTAGAAACACACTACACATAAAACATACTATGTAGAAGTAGACAGATAATAAATTATAAATTCAGTATTGCTAACCATCACAACTGGTTATCGATGGTTAGTAATTCCAAGAAACAACAATGTACATTATCTCTGTAAAGTAAAACAAGCTGGGAATAAATATTATTAATAATAATAATAATAATAATAATAATAATAATAATAATTCCAAGGCACCAGGACCGGATAGTAACTCCAACATCGCCCTCAAGACCGCGCTATGTGCTTTTAGTGAAATATTCGTGAACATCTACGACACATGTCTGAAAGAAGGGATATTTCCTGAGAGATGGAGTACTTCTTCCAAAGGGGAAAAACCCTGAGGATACGGCGTCTTACTGGCCGATGTGCATGCTTGATACCGCAGGGAAGGTTTTCCAACATATTATTAGCGCAAGATTGGAATATGCAATAGATAAAGGAGGTGGACGCTCGGAGAACCAGAATGGCTTTCGCGAAACTCGCTCAATAATTGATGCTGTTGTCACAGTTTGAGCCTCCTGCATCATCGGGAACTCTTTTGGGCCTTCGCATACAGGCCATTGTCTCTTTCTTCTCTACTTACCTCCACTTCTCTCCCGGCTCGCTTGGCTGTGATAGGTCGGGTCGTGAAACACCCAAAGGAACGTCCAGAGGGGCGTGTGGTTGAATGAAAGTGAATGACTTTCCTCTATGCTGGTTTATTAACTCTCAATCTATGATAGGCTTTTCTAATTATATAACATGAAGCTGATGCCTAAGACTTGCATGGGGGACAAACTAGTCTTGCTCGCATTAACTCACCATACCGACAGCCCGGGACATGGTTTCCCCGTGAAGGTCTCGCCTCGCCACACGTCTGGTCGCGCTGCCCGCACTCGTCCAAGTTCCCGACCTCTGCGTTCTCGGCCCTCTGTCCTGCGTGGGAGTCTCCCTTCCACACGTCTGTCCTGCGTGGGAGTCTCCCTTCCACACGTCTGCCCTGCGTGGGAAGCTGACGCGCCTTTTCGCTTGCGTCTTAGCGACCGAGCTGGGCGGCGCACGGGACGCGGGGCCCGAGGCGCTTGCTGAGTAAGTGCTGATCGCATCTATTGGAACTTTTCCACCGGCCTCCGCCGGATATGCTCACCACATTTTTATAATAGAATAATTTGATTTCTCCCTCGACTCCATGACCGTGACACTGTTAAGCTTGTCATCGACTCTGCCCGACAGGCCGTTAAAGGGAGCAGGTGGAGAAGAGGTCCAAAAAAGTATTGTGCAGTCGTAACATTGGACATTAAGAATGCTTTTAACTCGGCAAGATGGAATGTAATTCATAAGGCACTCCAACAAATCAATAATACGGCAATAAGGCACTCCATAAATCAAAGTATCTACGTACTTGAGAAAAATAGTGGCTGAATAGACGAATTCTAGGGTACAATACGGATGTGGGCCGATGGTACACATCACCGCTGGCGTCTCACAAGGTTCGGTGCTGGGTCCACTTCTGTGGAATATCATTTATGATGTTCTTACGCTCCCACTCCCAGAAGGAACCAAGATCATTGCCTTCGAAGACGACATTCTCATCGTCGTCGCAAAATTTGTGGAAGAGACAGTATGGTATTTGTAATGAAGCCATTGCCATGGTTAGTCGTTGACTAGATTCCGCAGGATTGCAGCTTGCCAAGCAAAAAACAGAAGTGCTGCTCGTAACTAGCAGAAAGAAGAGAGAATTCATCACTCTCAAAGACGGTCATCACATTTCATCACGACCCGCGATAAAATACCTCTGCATCATGATCGACACGCGCTTGTCCTTTTAAAGACCATTTGGACTACGCCAGCAAAAAAGCGGCAGTGGTGAATGCTGCGTTGACTTGATTAATGCCGAACACTGGAGGCCTAGTCATGAAAAGAGAAAGCTGTTTCCCTCGGTCGTCACTTCGGTTCTGCTCTACGGTTCACCAGTTTCGGCCAACTCTGCAGATACGAAGAGCTACGTAAAGGCATGGTTTCAACATATCGGTTATCTGCGCTGAGAGTGGCTTGAGCGTTCCGTACTGTCTCTAATGAAGCAGTTTTCGTCATAGCCGGGATGATATCGATAGATATAATGGCCCATGAACGGCAGAGGAGTTACGACAAAAGAGGCGGGAAGCAGAACTGCTTGGAACATCTAGGAGTGGCAACAGAGATGAGACGTCTTTGTTAAATAAAATAAGAATACTTGTACACACACAGACACGAGTTTATTCACGAGTTCGGACTACATTATCAGACAGACATCACAGTTTACAAAGAACTAAAATAAAAAGGGGAAAAGGAACATCATGCACTCGCTTATATACCTACACAATAGTTCGAAAGTAATATCATAGATGGCGGTTGTGTAATATAAATGTATACATATTCCAACACGCCTCGTGACATTTATATTACAATATTTACAATATCTTACTCTATACCCACACTTATCCAATTACATTTAACATTTCTCGAAATTTCATGAATTTAACTTTACTTAATGATTTAGTAAAAATGTCAGCCACATTATTATTCGAATCTACTTTGAATACATCTATGAGTCCTTTCATATAATTTTCATTTACAAAGTGATAATGTACCAATATATCTCTCTAACTTAATCTCAGTTACAGCTTCCGATAATGCTACATACTCTGCTGAAGTGGAAGATTTTGCAACACTGCCTTGCTTCTTTGATTTCCAAAATATGACATTTCCAAATAACCTAATTACATATCCAGTGGTAGATTTACGATCAATGTTATCACCTGCCCAATCTACATCTACAAAACAATCTAGAGTATCAATTGTTTCATTTTTACTATATGTTAGTTTCAGATTTTTTGTCAAATACAAATACTTCAAGATACACAATGCATATTGAAAATGAGTGTCACTATAACAATTTTGAAATCTGCTCAAGTAATTTACACTGTAACTTATGTCTGGTCGTGTTCCTGAACTAATATACAAAAGAGCACCTATCAAGTTCCTATATCTTATATTGTGATATACATCTTGTGCAGGTTCCAATTTTAAATTTACTTCCATTGATGTATTATACAATTTCGAATTTTTAATGTTATAGATACTGGCTAAAGAGAACTTTTAATTGTAAATTAAAAATCTTAAAAATAATTTCTTCACTTCACCTAAATTTTCATTCCAAACCGTTCTGACAGAATGCTTTTAATTGTCTTAATTTTAGTTCTGTTTTTGCAACAAATTAACAAATCATCAACAAACATAATTAAATAAATCATATCATCTCCATCTCTCTTAACGTACAAACAGTAATCTAATTACTTCTTTGAAAACCTAACTCATCCAAAAAATTATCAAAACAATCATACCATGCACGAGGACTTTCTCTCAAACCATACAATGCTTTATATAATTTACAAACTTTATCCGTGCCATCTTCATAACCTTTTGCTTGTTTTACATAGACTTCTGACGAAACTTTACCATTAAGAAATGCTGTTTCTACATCCATTTGTTCAATAATTAAGCCCTTTTGACAACAATATGAAAGCAATATTTTCAATGTTTGCATTTTTGCAACTGGTGAATAAATATCATCTACAATTTCCTTTTGTGAAAACCTCTTGCAACTAGTCTAGCTTTATAACTGTTATTAGCCTTTTTAGTATACATCCACTTGACATCTAAAATACTTTTATCATCAGGCTTTTCAACTAATGTCCAAGTTTTATTCTTTTCTAAACATTCCATTTCTCAGTTTATTGCCTGCTTCCAAAACTCAGATTCATTACTATTCATCGCCTCCTCAAAAATTTGCAGGACTATCTGCGCTACAATAGTTAACATAAATCACATTATTATAAGTGTAGCTGTCTTTTAATCTATTAGGTAGTCTGTGCTCTCTTTTTGATCTCCTTAATTCTTGTTCCTGATCTTGATTATTTATACTCGAAATCCCTCTTCCAATACTCTCTTTTATGTTGTTTTCATTTAATTCTGATTCACCACTTTTGCAATCAGACTCATCTGAATATTCAAATTCCAAATCATTGTCTTTGAAACCAATACATTTAACATTTTCTTCTATGACATCAACATGTCTAGCAACAATTATTCTGTTGTTTACTAACACCCTATAACCGACTTCACTGTAACCTAACAAAACCCTAAATCAGCTTTACGATCCACTTAGATTTTCTCAATTGTTCTGGTACTCTCACAAAACTCTACTCCCATATAAACGTAAATGTTTAGCATCGGTTCTTTTGAAAAATTTAAAGTGTTTGTTTTCAATAGTATTAGCTAATGTTCTATTTTAAGATATGCAGCCCTATACCACTTCTGGCCAAAATCTTCTATCTACTTTTGCTTCAGCTAATAAACATCATGACATGTCAATTTCTTTATAGTTTTACCAGTCAGATTTTCAACTTCATTTATGTATTCTATAAAACGGTCATAAACTTGATCCTTTGATTTGATGGTATAAACTATCTATTTTACTATAATCATCAATAAACGAAAGAAAATATCTTTCCCCTTTTAAAATTTTTGTTGCACCACTTCCATTGTAAAATTTCTAAAATTTCTTTAGCACCACTTCATTGTTTTCAAAAGGAAATGGTAAATTATGCATTATATTTTCAATACAAGTCTTGCATTTCATAAATTCTGATTCTAATATTCTAGGTATACCATCTAACAGTTGATCTTTACACAATGTTTGCAAATAGTTAAAATTTACATGCCCTAATACACGATGCTACTTTTCTTTGATGTAATACCACCCTTATTCGCTCACGGTATATACATTACTTCTTTAACATTGAGTGAACTAGTCATTTTATACAATCTTCCTTCTTTCCATGCAGCAATTAACTCGTGATTTTGATTAAAAAATTTTAGAATTATTACCCACTGATACAATCTTGTGATTATCTGTGATTCTTGCATAACTAATAAGATTTCTATCCATTTTCTCAACATAAAATACATTTCGCATTTCAATTGGAATTTTTTTACCATAAACTGGAAAATAGCTAATTACATGTCCAACTTTAGTAGCTTTTAAAAATTTACCATCTCCCAAATTTTTAAAATCTACAGGTTTTTAAAATTATACAATCAGAAAAATATTCATCGTTATTAATTACTTCTCTTTACACGCCACCATGGATTGAATTTCTGTCAGAAAACAATTCATATTGCGTCCATTCTGTCGATAGCTGCCTCTGCCGCCTTGATGCTGACCGCCTCTTGATCCATGCCGACCACGTTGCCAGTCACCATAACCTCCATGCTGCTCGCCTCGTCCACGTTGCCAATTATTATAACTCCCATACTGCTCGCCTTGTCCACGTTGCCAGTTATTATAACTTCCATGCTGCTCATTACGATCACGTTGCCAATTATTACCTCCTTGTTGATTGAAATTTCCTCGATTATTTCCTCTGTATTGTCATGATTTACACGATCCCCAATGGTGTGCATTTGGATGATAAACAGTTCAAAACATTTACAGCAAAGACGCCATAGTAAAAAAATAAAACCGAGTGAGGAAGAGAATAAAGCGAACCCGATACTTGTGCGAGTTTGGACTATAAACATTAGATCCGGCTGTGATTTAGAAACATTTTGAAAGTTATCCCAGTGAAATCGCGTCAGGCAATAAAAAGTTATTGAAATTTTCGTATTTCGCATGTTTGTGTTAAGGAAAAATATTAATGGAGTCCATTGTTGGAGCGATGAAACGCTTATAAAGAAGAGGGTTTTTCGAATACTGCAAGAAAACGCGATAAGATATCAAATTCAGACTTTCGGAGGGAAAGAAGAAAATTAGCTGCATCAGGTAAAATTTATCCCATTTAAATATCTTGACGATATCGAAATTTTAATAAAACAGATAAATTAATTCAAGCATGAGAAGCGATTAGCGAACAAATGCAGTGCGTTCCATTTCACATTCAAAAACGGAAACAGAGGAAAATAAAGGATTTTGATAAAGAAAACAGAGGAGAACATCATTTTAGGAAATTGCCGGGAGAGAATTTTATCAAGGCATAAAACGGAAATAAAGTGTTTTGGAAAACGTTAGAAATTAAATATTTTGGGAACCAGGTGACGCGATCGTCGATTATCGAGCGATCGGGAAAAGTGCTGAAGCAAGGATAACAATGTTAGGTTGAGAAGAAGATTTGCCGAATGTGCCTGGACTTGGTAGAAAGCAGGATGTGTTCGCGTAGGCGGTCTCGAAAATTTTTGTAAAGTGCGGAAGTTGCAGACATCATCGAAATAGTAACCGGGAATATTTGCGTACGTTGTATGTAACAGTCGTGGAAAGAAAATTTCATAAAGAAGGAATTTTCGGAACTATTCTGAATTCGGCAACGCCCGCTGGACTTACCGAGACGAGCGGCGGTACAGAAATTTTACAACGGTGGGGGCGCGACGTTGCATTGATAGTCATTTGGAATTTGATTAGGAATTCAGTGAGATTTTTAATAATTTGAAGGGTATATAAAAAAGATGGCGGCGTGAACAAACACATGAGTGAACTGCTGATGCGTATGCAGGTGTTCCTTGCTGAACTGATGGCGACAACAGGAGAGCGCTGTTAGGCGTGAATAATCACCCCAGACCGCAGATTCGTCGCAGAGCAGCAGCATACGTGAGCCAAAGTATTTTGACATTTGTTTGTTTGTTTGATTAGAAAGCTCATCGAAGATAAGCCGTGTAATTGGTAGATTTTAGACGGAAATCTCGACAGAATGCATTCTGGGATTTAGTTATATGTGTGAATGGTATTTGTTTTTTTTTGTAAATGGATTTTATTGTGAATGAAAGAATTATATATATCTATGTATTGTGTAGTGAGGAGGAGAAATGTTTATTTTGTTGTTGTTTTTGATCACTGCGGTTGTATTGATGTGTACGTCAGAGTACCAGTGCTGTTGCAGCACTAAATAGTGCAAATTGAAAAGAAACTGTAATGTAGAGCGATTGAATAAACTTCATGGCCATTTTGGGGTCATGATTCGCAAAATCAATATGTTTTTTCTGTAATCATTTGCATGCATTAGACTGATCCACACGTGAGCCTCAGGTACCTTGCTCGCGTCTCGCACAGGTGCCGCAGACCACGCCCAGGTGGTGAAAAGGCCAGGTAAGCTAGCAGAGGGCAGTGTGAGTGAGAAGAGGAAAGTTATTATATGCAGCCCAACGCAAGGCTACAGTGTTTTATTGGTTTGTTCGTAAGAGGGCATGGAAACAGGGCAATTTATTAAACGTAACAGTATAACGTGCCGGGCGTGTAGAGAGCCGCCCAGCCATTACAAGTGACCCAACGTGTGGGCGGGTTTATATATAAGGAGGAGAGGGAAGGGTGAAACTTCCGCCCTATTACATGTGGCACCAACGCGTAGATGGGCTGTGGTTGAGCAGGTACTCAAGCAACGTGTGGATCCAGTGGTGTTAACGCAGTAATCGTTTATCAGTGTCAGTCGCTATGGAAACGAGAGAGCGATAGGGTGGTCAGTGTGAGACGCGTCGGACTCCGAAATATTTCTGTTCGAGGGGACGACGAATATCAACCTTAGACGAATTAGAGTAGAAGGGAAGTGGCATTCAATTAATGTGCAGGGGGCAGTAATGACAGACAGCAGCGGTAGTTCCAGCGGGAGGAACAGAGGGCGACGCCGGAACCTACGGTGGCAATATTCGTTTCAATTCATGCAAGGAATGAAAGCCGATAACATTCAGTAGCTGGGAGAATTTGCAAAGAGATGGGCAGTAATTTGCAGAGATGCAGGCCAAGATAGAAGAATATTAGCGCTAGGATGGTAACGTTCACAGAATAAATTCGAGGTGGCCGAGCCAGAACCGAGCAATAAATTTCACGTTAAGTAAGTTGCAGTGTGAATTACATTCGGCAGTTTCAGGTATTCGCGAAGAAGTTAACGCATTAAAACCAACGGATAGCTGCGCGGTTGTCGCAATTGAAGCCGAACGCTAAAAAATATGAAACTCCGAAACGCGTTGCGTGGTGCAAGTGTTTAACCAACAGATTAGTTCGAAGTGGGGAAGGTAAGGTCGACAGTGGGCTGCAACAATCGGTGCACTCAAGAAGCGCGTTTAGTTGACGTCGCCAGGACGTTCAAAATGCGAAACATCCTGCGACAGGACGCTCGGATTGGAAAAATTAGAGAAGATCCGGTCTGCGGGGATGGACGAAAATATTCGATCGACAATCCAGGCCGAAATCGACAATTACAAATCAGTGTTTGCGGGCCGACAGCCGAAATCGACAAGCAATTCTTCGCAAGATCGAGGAACCTTGAACGACAGATGTTCACCGCGCGTAGGGTAAATGGCAATTGGTATGATGGGGCATCCCACGTTACCCGGTATTTACGATTCATGGCCCGAAAGCAAGGGAGCAGCCATGTTCGTTCCTAACCGCGCTGGAGATTACGCTGGTGCAAATAATATACCGGATGGGATGAAACTAACACGAAGAGGCGTCGAAGAGGCGTTAAGTTCCAAGGCGCAGTATTGGTGGCAAGCTTTGACGCCGACGCCACGTACATACGGGGAATGGCGCGCCAAATTTTTGGAAAGATATTGGAATCAGCACCAATTCGAGCTGAAGTATAGGTTGATATCCAGAACGCTACTAGGAAGGGAAGTTCGGAAAGCATGAGCGACTTTGTCATAAAAATGCGCATTTAAGGTGTGTGCAGCGAGGACTTCTTGGCCGAAATTATCCGAATTCTAAATACCCGACCAGATGCCGAACGGTATTGAAACCTATTACAGCCAGAACAACATGCAGATACCATCGACGCGTGATCGAGCGGGTGAGCAGATTCGACCAGGCGAACGACGATAAACCGGACGCGCCAGGAGGGACGCGGTCAAAGTTCCAGTAACGAGATAAAATTAGTCGTTATTCTGGGGAGGATATCAGCTTGGGGAGAACGTATGCAATTGAAGTCGTGTTGATGATAAATCCAGTGAGCAAGCACAATCGCGTAATGGACCAGGCCACAAAACAAGCCAGAAGCCGAAAGGGGATAATGAGGCAACGTTCGGGGATGAACGAATGGTGCGGAAGAAAGATCAGATGGTGAAGCGACAATGCAGATGGGTGGGAAGAAAGAAGGAAGACAGGAAAACCTTCGAAACTTGTTTGGGACGAACAGGTGGCTCAACCCAAGCGAGATGGCGACGATAAATGACATTGATAGCTGCAGCAACGATCGTATCGTTGAGAGGGAATGGAGTGCTCAGGAAGAAATGCGTGAAGGGTGAAACCCCATGTAATGTCTGCTATTGCGAGGTGTATGCTACGGGAGAAATACGAGCGCTGTAGACTCAGGCGGTAGTGTGAGTGCAGTGTCGGAAGAGTTCTGTAACAAAGTACTGAAGGAAGGGCGCATGTTGGTTGAATTACCGACGCAGAGCTACAAGTCATGATAGCAGAGCCGAAAAGCGGCGAATACCACCAGGAAACAAGTCTGGTTAGAGATTGATGTCGGAGGGTGACCATTGAAATTGCTTAGCAGTCGTCATTCGAGGCTGATCCGTGACGTCATCGTTAGGATGAGACGTGGGAAAACGCTACCAAGCCGTCGTCGACGTAGGTGCTAGAGAGAAAGTGACCTTTACGATCGAGGTTTATTGGAAACAGTCAGTGATCCTTCGAACTTGATGAGGCCAGGTAGCAGGGGATGAATGCTGGCCGCTATGGAAGAGATCCTCAGAATGTGGATGGGGCCGCGGAAGAGTCATGGACTTGGGAGACTGTACAGAGTCGACTGTGTTGCGGGAGTTCGCAGAAATTTTCGGAGAATCAGTCAGAGCCGGTGAAGGCTACAAGTTTTCGTTACAGCTCAGGACACTACACCGTTTACTGCCGGAGCAATATCCGTACCGCAAATGTACGGAGAACAGGTGCTGCAAACTAGTGGAAGAAATGGAAAGGGAGTAATAAAGGGCAATTACCTATGTCAGTCCGACTGGTCGTGGTAATAAAGGAACGGGAGCATTCGCATCTGCCTGGATGCGAAAGATTAAACGCGGTTACTATTCCACGGTAGGGCCTTCGATAAATGGATGGTGATGAAGTTGGGCGGGGCTACTATCTTCCAGTGCGCTCGATTTTTCATCCGCGTACTGGCAGATAGAGGTCAAACTGACGGGGAGTCAGCGTTATATAAGTTTTCAGATTTGGGGGAACCGTGTACTCGTTCCGACGACTATCATTGGATTAAAAGATTCGGGAGCTGCGCTGATCCGCTCGCCGTGACAATAATCCCCGCGGGCTCAGGAAACCCTGGTAATGTATGTCGATGACATTGTTTTATTTTCACCACCCAGACGCGCATTCCCATCTCAGCAACAAGTTGTTCGAAATTTTTAAAGATATAACTGAAACTGAAGTTGGAGAGTGTGAGTTCTGCCGCGAACGGTGTACAGTTTATGGGACATAGAGATCTCCGGCACGGGTATGGGGATGCAAGTAGGTAAAGAAGTAATTCAGAAGCTACCGCCGCCGAAGAACGTTCGAGGCTGCGGTCGACTGTTCGGTGTGTACAATGATTACTATGCGCGTTTTGTGAAAAATTACTCTCAGAAGGTCGTGCCGTGTGCATTTACTGAGAAAGGGAGCAAGTGGCACTGGACGCAACAATACCAGGAGGCATTTGAATAATAAATGCGTTCAGGCGCACTTATGTCAAATGGAATACCAGACTCATCCATTATCAGAAGCTGCCAGAAAGAATAGGGACATTTCTATCGAAGGGAACGTTTGAGTGTAGGGGACGAAGTTTGATCCGTTCTGCCATTCGTCTTCCTCCGACCAGAAATTGTTTCGGAAGTTCTTTCCCATCTATGACAGTCCGTACAAGGCAGAAAGGTACTGAACAATAACAATGTTTTGTTGGAAAACGATGGGCATGGAAAATAGGTGTTCAAAATGTATATAACATTAAACCTTACAAGACACAGATAGTTTGATGTCACGTTGACGGTGTGCGTTGATTCAGAGGGAAAGGTAGTGGAATGGTATGTGTTATTTCTATGCAAGTGTTTAGGTTAAGTATTAGTTTTAGAAGTGTTCTTTATGGGCAAATTACGAAGATTGTTTAGCAGTAAGTAGTTGTAAGTATTATCTATAGAAAGAAACGATTTATTTGTGTGTTGTGAAGTGGTTGCAGGTGCATAGTGACAAGTGCAGTAGGGGCAGCGGTGTTACGAGCCTATGCAGTCACTAAAACAAGCATTGGCAGGTTCGTCCATCGCGACTTTACCAAGTACGTATGTTTGTGTATACTCCGCCGAGCATTGTTAACGAGCTTTAAGTTTACGGTCAAGGTCAAACGTAGTGAGCACAGTAGAGGGGAACCATAAAAGCAAGCATAAGCTTTAGATGTTGGCTCGTCAGAACTGCGCAACATCTTAGGCGAGGGTATGTAATGATTACGATCCCCAATATGTGTACATTGGATGATAAACAGTTCAAAACATTGCAGCAAAGACGCCATGGCCAAAAAGGATAAAGCCGAGTGAGAGAAATAAAGCGAACCCGATACTTGTGCGGGGTGGACTATAAACATTAGATCCGGCTGTGATTTAGAAACATTTGAAAGTTATCCCAGTAGAAATCGCGTCAGGCAATAAAAAGTTATTGAAATTTTCGTATTTCGCATGTTTGTGGAAAAATATTAATGGAGTCCATTGTTAGACGATGAAACGCTTATAAAGAAGAGGTTTTCGAATGCAAGAAAACGATAAGATATCAAATTCAGACTTTCAGGAGGGAAAAGAAAGAAAAGTATTGCATCAGGTAAATTTATCCCATTTAAATATCTTGACGGAAGTATCGAAATTTTAATAAACAGATAAATTAATTCTAAGCAAGGAAGCGATTAGCGAACAAAATGCAGTACGTTCCATTTCACATTCAAAAACGGAAAACGAGGGAAAATAAAAGGATTTTGATGAAAACAAGAGGAAGACATCAAATTTTAGGAAATTGCCAGGAGAATTTTATCAAAACTAAAACGGAAATAAAGTGTTTGAAAAACGTTAGAAATTAAATGTTTGAAGAGAACCAAAGGTGACGCGATCGTCAGTTATCAGGCGATCAGGAAGAGATGCTGAAGCAAGGATAACAATGTTAGGTTGAAGAAGATTTGCCCAGATGTGCCTGGACGGGTAAGCAGGATGTGTGCATGGCGATTCTTGAAAAATTTACAGCGAAGTGCGGAAGTTATAAGACATGTGTCGAAATAGTAACCGGAATATTTACGTACGTTGTGTAACAGTCTGTGGAAAGAAAATTTCATAAAAAGAAAGGGGAATTTTCGGAACTATTCTGAAATTCAGCAACGCTGGACTTGCGAGCAGGCGGCGGTGAAACTGCAACGGTGGGGCGCGACGTTGCATTGATAATTAGAGCGCGGAATTTGATTAAGATTCAGTGAGATTTTAATAATTTAGAGGTATATAAAAAAAAGATGCAGCGTGAACTCCGACACCATGGTGAACTGTGATGCGTATGCAGTGTTCCGAACTGATGGCGACAACAGGAGGCGCTGTTGGGCATCGAATAAATGCCCCCAGACGCAGATTCGTCATGAGCAGCAGCATACGTGAGCCAAAATCATTTGTATTTATTTGTTTTTGTTTTGATTGAAGAAAGCTCTGTCGAAGACCAAACCGTGTAATTAGTGAATTTAAGACGGAAATCTCGACAGAGGTACATTCTGGATTTAGTTATATGTGTGAATGGTATTTGTTTTTTTTTTTGTAAATATGGTTTGTGTGAATGAAAGAGTATATATATCTATGTGTGTATTGAGGGAGGAGAAATGTTTATTTTGTTGTTGTTTTGATGCTGGGTTGTATTGATGTGTGTACGTCAGAGTACCAGTGCTGTTGCAGCACCTAAATAGTCAAATTGAAAAGAAACATGATAGCAGGCGATTGAATAAACTTCACTTGGCCATTTTGGGGTCATGATTCGCAAAATCAATGTTTTCGCAATCGGCTTACGTAGCATTAGACTGATCCACACGCGTGAGCGCGGTACCTTGCTCGCGTCTGTACGGAGCGCACCGCAGACCACGCCCAGGTGAGTGAAAAGGCCGGAAGTAAGCTAGCAGAGGGGCAATTGTGAGTAGGAAGGGAAAGTTATTGCCGTCGCGGCAGCCCAACGCGAAGGTACGCCTGGTGTTTATTGGTTTGTTCATGAAA
Source organism: Teleogryllus oceanicus (assembly GCA_964035755.1). Lineage (NCBI taxonomy): Eukaryota > Metazoa > Arthropoda > Insecta > Orthoptera > Gryllidae > Teleogryllus > Teleogryllus oceanicus. Next base: position 58,587,080 of record CAXIVR010000013.1, read on the forward strand.
GAGGGCTAGAGCAGGGCAATTTATTAAACGTAACAGTGTAACTGATACCGGGCGTGTAGAGAGGCCGCCAGCCCGATACAAGTGACCGCCCAACGTGTGGGCAGGTTTATATATATAAGGAGGAGAGGAAGGGTGAAACCCGCCCTATTACAGTATTGTCCACCACGTTTCCAGGACCCTCTGCCTCTACCAGTCTGATAATAATGACTTTGCTCCTGTTTCGCCATGCTCATCTTGCTTTCAGTGTTGAACGCATTGGATCTTGTATTTAAATTTTCATCGTCGTCTCTCAATTTCATTATCTGGATCTTACTTTTCACAAATTCCACTGTTTTGTCTTCCTCTTTCAGAACATCAATTAAATCACCAATATAACTGTACGTTCTCTAAATCATTTTTGGCAGTGTTCTAACATCCAGTTTTTCTTTTTCTGATACTTTAGCGCCCGCACACTTTAATTCATTTACTGCTTTCTCAAATTCACTGAAAAATACACCCGTATCATTAAAATCTTTTAACCTCAATTTATCTAACTTGTTTCTGCAAACAATCTGTAATGCTGTTGATTCTTTGGAATACATTTCGTCAAACTTCTTCATGATTTCATAAGCAGTTTCTTTGTCACTCACGAACTCGAATTGTTTATTTGTAATAGCACTGTATATGTAATTTATAGCCTTTAAATTGCACTCATCCCAATCTTCTTTGTCTGTACTTGTTTTCTCCTTTTTGATGACTGAATAGGACTTTTTCAATTTTAAGTACACAATAACACGCTTCTTCCAATTTCCATCACCATCAAACACTGGTATTGTAACATCTGACATTTTTCTTTCTGTTGAATATGCTTGAAATTCACTTCACAAATCTCTATAACCACGCTCTGCTACCATGTTAAATAAAATAAGAATACTTGTACACACACAGACACAAGTTTATTCACGAGTTCGGACTACATTATCAGACAGATATCACAGTTTACAAAGAACTAAAATAATAAGGGGAAAAGGAACATCATGCACTCACTTATATACCTACACAATAGTTCGAAAGTAATATCATAGATGGCGGTTGTGTAATATAAATGTATACATATTCCAACAGTCTTCCAAAGGAAGATGGATATACCGATTGATTCCTACAGTTGAATCGTGGATCGATCGAAAGCACGGAGGGGGTAAATTATTACCTCACGCAGCTTCTAACAGGACATGGTTGCTTCACAGTCTATCTTCACAGGGTCAAACTGGATGATACCACTCATTGTCCCGTTGTGAACTTGATGTCGAGGGCGCCGAACACATGTTTTTTCAGTACCCACGTTTCGCACCTCAACGACTAGCCACTGCCGAGATACTTGGTACAGGCCAGTTGACTTCAGAAAACGTAGTTTCATTTATGCTTCTTTCTGGCAGCAATTGGAGGGCGTGGTGCAATTTTGCACAAGAAGTATTGTTTCTAATTGAGGCGCCTTGAGAAAGGAAGGATATTTCATGATTCCTCACATGACTAACTTCATGTGACTAGGTCACTACTCCACTCTCCGTGAAGTAATGCCTATAGGCGGTCCCGCGAAGAGGATGGATGAGAAGGGAAGTTCAGTTTTTAGTGAGTAAAACTCTCATACGCTGGATAGTATGGACTACCCAGAGATTTTTTATAATTTCCACAAACTCTCGTAAAAAAAACCTTTCTTTAATTATTGGAGAAACAAAAGATGTTGGCAAAATGGATTTAGGTCATTTTAAAGAGTGCAATTATCATTATTCTTATGGAAAAGTTGAAGAAAAAATTTGGAGCCAGTTTTGAGAAAATGGCGTTTGAGTGTTTCTGAAAAGGCAGAAAGGATATAGCCGGATAAGGCGGTAAAAACTGCCCCCAAACCAAATCGATCGCAATGCTCATATGAAAGAATACCAATGACGTAGATTCACAAAAAATAAACAGCCTCCTAGGGCAATCTATTGGAGAGATACGAGAAACGTGATTTGCATTTTTATTTTTTTCTCAGCATTTATTCCATATATCAGGCTGAAAAAAAAAAAAAAAAGCTGAATTTGAATTATTTTAAGGATTTTGACGCCAAATTCATAAAGAAAAAAAAATTGAAATTAATTTTCGACGTGATAACCTTGGGGTACTTTCAATTTTTTCTTCTAAATCGGGTTCTATAATATATTTTTTTTTAATTTTTGAACAAAGTGGACGGTAGTAAAAAAAATTATAACTAATTTTTTCAGTTTTTGAAATTTGCGCCTAAATGGCATTGAAAAACTGTTTATCCGATACTTAAACACGACATGAACTCGAAATCTTATAGGTTTTACATCCATTAAGTATCAAACTCAATCGGAATATCCTGGGTGGCCTCTTGCGCATCCGACTGCAGCCAATGAGCTTCAGGCACCAGTGTGGTCATAATATTAGCGTCGTGGCCCACGAAAGAGAAAGGCCTACGCCCAAGACGCCATTTTATGTGAAGTAAGCAAAGCCGTGCCATGGTCGAAGCTTGTGTATACTTGACGGTGCTTTATTTATTTATTTATTTTACGTCAAAAAACAGTTAAAAACTGCGCATGACGTGCTATGGGGAAAAGTGAATTGTGTGCACATTTTCAAAATTCTGTGATCCCTAAGTCATATACTACTGTAATGATTTACACCATCCCCGATAGTACACGTTTGGATAATAAACAATTTGAAAACATTTACAGCAAAGGCGCCATAATAAAAAAAAAAACCGATTGGGGAAGAAAATAAAGTGAACCCGATACTTGTGCAAGTTTTGACCACAGACATTAGATCCGGCTTTAATTTAGGAACATTTTAAAAGTTATCCCAGTAAAATCGCGTCAGGCAATAAGAAGTGATTGAAAATTTCGTATTTCGTATATTTGTGTTAAGGAGAATATTAATGGAGTCCATTGTTGGAGCGATGAAACGCTTATAAAGAAGAGGGTTTTTCCAATAATGCAAGAGAACGCGATAAGATATCAAATTGAGACTTTCGGGGGGAAAAAGAAGAAAATTAGCGGCATCATGCAAAATTTATCCCATTTAAATATCTTGACGGGAAGTATCAAAATTTTAATAAAACAAATAAATTAATTCAAGCAAAAGTTTAGCAAGAAGAAGCGATTAGCGAACAATTGCAGTGCGTTCCGTTTCACATCCAAAAACGGAAAATAGGGAAAATAAAAGGAATTTGACCAAAGGAAAACAAGAGGAAAACATCGAATTTTAGGAAATTGCCGGAGAATTTTATTAAAACAAAACGGAAATAAAGTGTTTCGGAAACGTTAAAAATTAAATATTTTGTGAGAACCAAAGTGACGCGATCGTCAGTTATCAAGCGATCGGGAAAAGTGTTGAAGCAAAAATAACAATGCTAAGTTGAAAAAAAATAAGAGAGAACGTGCCTAGACTTGGTGAAGGCAAGACGTGTATTCGCGTAGGCGATGTTTGGAAATTTTTTTAAAGTGCGGAAGTAATGGACAGAATTTGCAATAGTAACTGGGAATACTTCATGTAAATTATTTAATACTTCGTGAAAAGGAATTTCATAAAAAAAAGGGGGGGGTTCGGAATTACTGTGAAATTCGGCAACGCCCGTTGGACTCGCAGAGCAAACGATAATGAGCGTGGCCGTATGAGAAATTTTGCAACGGTGGGGAGCGCGACGTTGCATTTACGATTAGTGGCGCGGAATTCAATTCGGGACTCAGAGATTTTCAAATAACTTGGAATATTTATGAAAAAAGGTGGCAGCGTGAATTCCGACATGTTACGTGAACAGTGATGCGTACGCGAGTGTGTTCCGGAACTGGTGGCGACAACGGGAGGCGCTGTTGTGCGTGGATAATCGCACAAAACACCCGGATTCTTCGCGGAAGCAGCATCATACGTGAGCAAGTATTTTGACATTTTTTTTTACGAAGTGAAGAACGCTCTGTCGAAGATCAAGTTATGTGATTAATAGATTTTTAATACGTAAATTTCGACAGAATGCATTCTGGGGTTTTAATCATATGTGTGAATGGCATTTGTTTTTTGTTTGTTGTAAATAATCTGTGTGAATGAGAAAGTATATGTCCATGTTTCGTGTATTGTGGGAAGAGAATTATCTATTTGTTGTTGTTTCTTTTGTTGCTGGGTTATGTCGATGTGTGCCGTCAGAGGCACCAGTGCTATTACAGCACTAGATATTGTGAATTGAAGGAAAATACGAGAAAAGAGGGAATTTGAATAAATTTCATGGCCACCTTTGGGGTCATGATTTGTAAAATCGATATGTGTAGCACTAGAACTGATCCACGCACGTGAGCGCAGTAACTTGCTCGCGTCTGTACAGACGCACCGCAGACCACGCCCAGGTGAGTCAAAAGGCCAGGTAAGCTAGCAGACGGGCAATTGTGAGTAGGAGAACGGGAAGATTATTATATGTGGCACCCAACGCGAGGCTAGTGTTTGTTTGTTTGTTTGTTTGTTTATAAGAAGGGCTAGAGCAGGGCAATCTATTACAAGTAGCAGTTTAACGTGCCGGGCTTGTGGAAAGTATTACAAGTGGCCGCACAACGGTGGGCTCGGGCTAGGCCGGTGTACGGACACGCCGCCGCCGGCACCCGTTACACTACTTATATTTTGAATTTTGAAAGGGAGAAAAAAACTCCCATGTAGTAAAATCTATTTTCAAGGATAAATAAGCAATAAATTTTGAGTTTTGAAAGGGAGAAAAAAAAACAAAAAAAACTCCCATGTAATAAAATCTATTTTCAAGGATCAATAAGCAATAAAATTTTGAATTTTGAAAGGGGGAGAAAAAAAAACTCCCATGTAATAAAATCTATTTTCAAAGATAAATAAGCAATAAATTTTGGCTCTTATTACTTCCTGCCGCGACAACATGGAAACGATAATTTGAATAATTGTATTTCCCACTGAATTCTAGACGATGTGCACAGAAAATGAAGTTACATTTATTGATTTTCTTGATTTTCGAAGTGATCGTTAGTGTTATACGCGATATTTGGGTGGTATTTTGTTTTGTGCTATTATTAGTATTACTGAACAATTTTCCAGAGGCAAAATTATTATCTGTGTGATACTGAATTGATAGCGTACGATAGTCTGAACGCTTTAATTCAACAAGCCAGGACTCAGGCCACAGCACGGCTTTGCTGACATCACATTCGCGCCTAGGCCTTTCTCTCTCGTGGACTGACGGAGCTGACATCATCAGAGTTACGTGACGCGCGTCAACGCTCGTGTGATACAGGCCTTACTTTGAGTGCTTTTTTTATGTAATTTAGTTTTATTCAATGCCATTAATGAATAAATATGTTCATCTTGTGGATATTTGCGTGCTATTTACGTATCCATTAGTTTGCATCTATTATGTTGGGGTTTGCAGACGAAAATGTGAACAGTAAGTATAAATAGGGCATTTTATTCGTAAGCACGATTTCCCGCTTATGACGTTCCAAATCTCCGATCCCTCGACAAACTTACAAACGAGATTTCACTGTATAAAAAAAGGACGCAAATAACCGAGTTATTACATAAATATTGACCTTATTTACAGCACTTTGCAGGGAAAATGTATTTTGTTTCCTTTAGTTGAGGTACAATACTATTTTGAAAATGACAATGACTACCTATCACAAAATCTGAATAGAGATCTCTCCTTTTCGTTGTTCCTTTTCTTCTACCCAAAACTCGCTAATCTCTAAAAATCTTTCATTAGCGGAAAGGCAAATTTACACTGACATACCTACAAGCCAAAATCAATTAGAAATTTATACTCGTGTAATTCAAGTAATGTGGCTGAGGTTAGAGAATTTCCGTTGCAGTCTCAATTGTAGTCTGATTAAGGAGATCAAGTTGTTACATATTTTCAGTTTTTGGGAAAAATTATTTTCTTTCAAGTTTTGATTGGAAATTTGTGGAGAATTTATGTTAATTTTGTCTAAAGTAATACCAGTGAATACACTAAGATCAAGCATTAGATACATGAAGCCACTCTTAGTTGAAAAATTCAAATTTTGGGGAAAGTCTTAGAATGGGAGGACACAAAGGTCCTTCACATACGTGAGCATATCTGATCATGATTTTTTAACCATGTTTCAATGCAAATTGACATACTCATACAGACTGCATATCAGTGAATTCAGAGCTAGTATTAATTTTTAATGTAAACGTGAAGCTACCAATGAATTCTCAATCTTTAAATCTGTGTCTGAAAAACAGGATAAAAATTCATATTAACTTGAGAAACATTTTCTCTGGTTTTTGAAATTCATCACAAATCATTTAGATTTCCAGATATGCACTGGGACTAACACAAGAAGACAGAAGAGAGTATGTCCTCCCACTCATACAAAAGTGTCCACTGATGCACTACCGTCACACTTGTGTCAGAAGAACGGTCCTTGCAGTTTACATTCTCCTCCCACTACAGCTGAGAGAGGATTTTTGCAGATAATAGACTAAATTTTAATCAAAGCATGAAAGCATAAGAGGAAACAATACAAGCTCTTTAAATATGAGGTGTTTATGGACATTTATTCCCATTTGAAGAACGGGAGCTTGTGGCTTAGGACGAAGTCACTTGCCTTTTACCAAGGTCCTGGTTAGATTCCTGGACAATCTCATGTGAAATTTGTTCCAATAAAACAAGTATGCCTGCCTCACAGGGGCTAGTCCAACTCCTGTGAACCTTCCTAAGACCTACTACTGTCCTAATTTCTTCCCAATTCTGGCCGCTGGGTAGTGACGCAGGAGCGTGTGTGAGAGGTGCGTACACGGACATGCTATCTGGTGGTCCTCTTCACGACTTCTGACACAACTTACACACTAATGTTATAATATAAAGAATAGTTTAATGGAGGATTACTCCATAAAACACGTTCTACGCCAAGGTTTTGGCCTAGAGGACTGTTGTTACAGAAATAAAGCGACGTTCTTTTTATTGTAGTGACAACATTGAAACAATGTAAATCACTTGAGAAAACTATCCCTAACCTTTAACTGTGCACTCTCGACTGATACTGAGATAACAACCAATGCTTGATTCATCTGGCGAGTGAAAGACTACATTTTGCAGTGATACACTCTTCAAAGTTCAACTGCGTTGGAGTATGTCAGTGTAATTGTCCACAGGCCTGAACTAAGACATAGCTATCCATATCATTGCTTTCAGAAGAAGATTCAAGGAATTAGTATATCAATCAGTCATTCAATAATGCTTAATTGCAGATCTTCTATTTTATTATTTTAAATTAATAAACACAATCATTCTTTGGTTACTTTAAACCATGTATTTTGATTGATGTAGTGGATCCAAAGCTAAGGAGTGTTGTTTTAGTAATACAATGTAGAGATTGTACATTTTTAGAGAAACAAGTTCCTTCTCTAATACTTACTGTATGGGTCATATCGAATAATTTCAGTCTTCTCTGCAAGTCTTTCACGTACATGTGTAACTTTATGACCACTCACAACACTCTGCAGAAGAACCATTATATTTCTGAAATTCAAAATATGTATTAATACATTTCCAATGAACTAATATGAACTATTCACACAATCCAGAAATAAGTGAGCAACCATATAACATGTCACAAGTTAAAAAATTACAAAAAATTCGAAGCAGAAGAGAACAAAAACCGTGACTTGTTAATGTACATTACATCTTTGCAGATTTCAGTGCAGCTAAACAGAATCACTGGTTTTTGGCTAGAGCAAAGTAACAATAAACACCAACTGTTGATTCTATTCAAGTATTAAATTTTTCTTTGGACTTTCCTGGAAGAACTTAATTTAATTATTAAATTTTTTTTTAAACGAAATAAATAGGTTTACAGTTGTTGGACCTACTTTCTGAAATCTGACTTGCACATCGGGTAAAGACAGACTGATGATAACACAGAATTACTTTTAACATTTTGCCCTCCTGCTGTGTGGGACTCATCAAAGCAAAATCGGTCTTTTGATTGGATGATGAGTGCTACTCCTTATTCTGTAATTTTTAAGTCTTCATTCTTTTCTGAGCTCCGAATCTGTTTAAATTTTGACAGGATATTCAAAACTGGAGTAAAGAATTTGAAGTCTACCACGCATTTTGTTGTATAATTTAATATAGTTAGTTTTATTAGAGTATTAAAAGGTTAAACTTTTGTTGACATTAACAAACCAGACATCTTACATATCTCATTATGATATGGCTACAATGCAACTTGCCATATGGAAATTTTAAAGTTTGATTTTTGGTTCGCTTTTCACAAATTTTGTCACAAACAAAAGGTGTCATCAAACAGAATATCAAGTGTGAACAATGCAAAGGAGTATCGTATTTATCATTACATTATTTCAATTTTTAAACTGTTTGTTACACTACTGTGGTGATGTGGGCCAAACTTGTTTTCATCATTTCTTAACCAAAATGCCTCTTCTTTTGGGATCCAAATCTCAGAAATCACCAATATGTTGCGCATGCTGTGATGGCATGTCAACAAAATTTAAATACAGAGCTCATGGGAAAGCAGAATCTAATGAATCAGATGTGCAAAGGGTTGAAACTTAACTTTTAAAATCTTGAACAACAATGAAAAGAAATACAAGTTCACAGAACAAAACAGTTATTCAAATTCAATGAATAATAATAATAATAATAATAATAATAATAATATAAATTAGCAGGAAAGCATTTTTAAAATGTCAGGTGACTAAGTAAAAGCATTGTTAAACATAACATAAAATATTTGCAATTTTGCTAAACAAAGATTAATTGAAATAGTAGAAGATAAACTTAATGATAACCAATCACGATTTAGGAAAAATAGGTCAACCATTCATAATATATTTATATTACAATGGTATGGTATGGTATTCAAGACATTTCAGAAATGCCAGAAGCACAAATTTAAAAGCTCAGGGAAAAAAAAAAAAGGGTTAAATTAAAAAGACAGATGTCAAAGGTTCTGTAACAATTAGATTGAAACAATGGATAGCATAAGCAGACGATGTTTTATTAACAGCAAGGTCAAAGAAAGCATTAGAAGAAATCATTAAACACCTGAAAGAAAAATCAGCAAAGTTTGTTTAGCAATTAACCAAGAAAAAAACACAGTACATCAATGATAATGAAAATGAATGGGATGATAATGAAATCAAGAAGAGGTTTTTGATAATCAAAAGTACCAGGAAATAAACTCCTTCACATATTTTGGCTAAAGAGTAAATAAGAACAATATAACTGAAACAATTGCTGCAGGGAACAGGGTATACTTTGCCAATATAGATCTATTCAGATGTAAGCTACTCTCAAAAAATGCAAAACTTTGACTTTATGAAGTTGCAATAAGACCTGTAGTAACACATGGGCAGAGACTGGATCATGAAGCAAAATTACATTAGAAGGCTAAATGTATTTGAAAGAAAAATAATGAGAAAGATCTTTGGTCCAATAAAGGTTGCGAGCGATCTCTGGAGGATAAAGTATAATCATGAAATTGAAGCTATCATAATATGCAAAACATTGTAAATCATATTCTCACTTCAGCTTGGCTGGTTTGGACACCTATGTCGAATGCAAGAAGAAAGAATGGTCAAGAAACTCTTATAATTGGCATCCGACAGCAGCAAGAGAGAAAGGGAGAGCGAAAATCAGATGGAAAGATGTTACGAAGGACATTAAGAGACTAGGGATTAGGAATTGGCATGAGGTGGTTTAAGATAGAGGAAAATGGAAGGCAATTATGGAGCAGGCCAAGACATTCAGGAGAATGCTGTAGCGCCTTAGAAGTAGTCTGTAATGTAATTAAATAATTTTGTTACTTGCATGCAATACATAACTATCTTCAATGGACACTGACGGCAAATACTATTGATTGCATTGGCTTCTGTTTCATCAATATTATCCCTTTTTTTAAATCACAGAATACAATTAGAAAATTCACTCATATACACACATACTTAATAGAAAATATTTTGCTATTCTGCTTATTTATAACATATTCCCTCATTTTTGTGTAAAAATAACCAATAACTCTCTATTCCGTAATATCTAATGGTAACTCCTTCATTGAATGAAATCTCTTCACGATTTCAACATTCAAAATAAAAATCTACACAGAAATTTAGTCATAAAATGTAATAATCACAATTTTTTGCAAATATTCCTTTTCAAGAGGGAACTATTCTCGACAAAATATTGTTGAGTATAAAAAGTAAGTTTGGGTATAAATAATTTAACGAATTCACATCACAGCAATGATGAAATTTCGTTTGAGCCACACATTTCGTTTATATCACTTGGACACCCCAAGCAATCCTCTAAACCATAAACTCCACCGGTAGAATTATACAGTATACAGATCTTTCGTCGAACACTATAACCTGCAAACAGTACTATAGCACGATTCATAACTTCTGCAGATGAATAATTTTCAGCAAATGAAATAAATACATACTTGCTTTTGGCTTTCTTTAAAAGAATATTCGTAAGAAACATTCTGAAACCTGAAAATGAATTTTCAGATTCAGCAAACCAGCCTCGCAAGTGCTCACACACTTCCGAGCAGCTTTCGAGACACGCGTGAAACTTATTTCACAGGAATACCAGTCTACCAGCACGAAACAAACTTTTGCTGAGAAGAAGTCTTTTCAATGGTTCATAATTGTGAACCTATAAAAACCTAATTTGCATTTAACACTGTACTGTCAACAAACATAATATACATGTTCGAAATGCTGTGAAATTTCTTTGTGTTTTTAATACGCATATTTCGTCAAGGATGGACGTCCTGCTTCTCCGCGTTATTCTTTTGTCTCAGTGGTGCCCGCCGTGCTTGACGTCATGCTTGAAAAGTGTGGAAGCATGTTTTAAGAAATATTGTTGTAGGGATATGTAATTCAAGAGAATTAGAATTTAAACTTTAATTGTCTCAATATACTCAAATTCTCTACACAATTATCACAATATAGAAGGGATTTTCACTGGCCGAGATCTCATGAATTTGTTTCAAACATCAAGAAAGAAAATGGAAATAACAAAAACACTTAATTTTCCTGATAATTTTATACACCGTAGTCGAATTAAAGACTCGAAAAAATTAATAAGGATTTCATAACCTTGAACCACAATTTCATTTTAAATAGTTGTTTTTGCAATGGTATATTATGCTTTCACTTGTGAAATATAGTTGCAAAGAAAAAAATGTTCTCAGATAAGTTTTAGTGTGGCTTACAGATAACTCAATGTTGACCAAACCATTTTACATTAGTTGATACATGTGACTGCAATCTCAGTCACTGTTTAGATATCATGAAGTGGTAATCACTGTCATCAGCTGGAGTCTAGAGATAAGAGACAAAATGGGTTCCTACTCTGTGGCACTATTTGTAAGTTTTATTTAAAATGTTATTTTAATTATGAGTACAATTAAGATTATTTGAGAAATTCATGATTCTTTAAAGACTATAGCATCTACTAGTTAATTTGTTTTGACATTTTGAATGAGAAAAGAAATTGATCTTCATAAGACACACAGTATCACATGTTTTTTATTCACTAGTCACATTTATCTTGAGGAGTACCTTGATTCCATTTACAATAGTAGAATTATCAAATTGACAAGGTTAATTTTATGATTGAGTACAAAAAACTGAAGTTTTTGTGTGATAGAACTTTCATCTGAGGCATAACTGCATTACACATTTAATGTTGTAATAATACATTGAATTTTAAATATGTAATATTTATTATCATTTTTGTGTAAAAAGTTGTAAGGAAGTGGCTGGAGTAATTGAAGTAAAGCTCAATTTTGTAACATGCTATTTTTGAATGTCCTTTCTTGATCTATCTGACGTTCTTAAATCATCAGTGTGTATGTTGGGGTAATATTAGGTGGCTTTTGACAAGCCTGAAACCACATTATTCACAATTGAAGCTTTGCATGGGATTGTTATATAAAAGCCCATTTATAAACACAGCCTCAGTTATAAAAATAATGTTATCATCTTCAAATTTTCAATTTATCAACACTGAATATTGAGATAAAAACCTAATACTTGTGAAATATGGGTGTAGGTAGAGTCATTTTCCTTTTATCAAAATTGTGACCCTTGTGTCAAACAACAAATTTTCTTTCTGAAGAAATCACAATACTGCTCTATGTAAAATAATTTTTTGATGTTTATCATGTTTTTCTTTCATAGAGTTTACAGGATGTTTTATGTACGTATCTTACACATCGGAAGAGATTGTCAAGTTTTTAGTATTCTTGTGCCCATGTAGGCGTCATGCTCTAGTCATGTGAGAGAAATGGCTTTTCTTTTAATGCAGGTTAGGGATTAATTTCCATCAAAACAACACACTATTTCAGATAAAAAATATTGTATTTGTGGACTCTTAAGCAGATAAATTAACATTATTGTTTTAAAAAAGTTGAGGTGGGGTGAGGGATGAAAATAATGGGAAATCATGATTTACAAATTTTATCCTGACCCAGTATTGTTCTTTTGTTTTCAGAGTGTGGGAAGAAAAATACCATTTGTAATGGGTATTAAGCACAGAAACTTTTGGAGTGGTCGAGCATTGTTCCATACCACAAAGACAAGAAAAGAAAACTTCCCAAACATCAATCTGACAGGTTCATATCTTCGTACGAGAGGAGTTAACAATCCAACACCATCCCATCGTATCATTCGATGTCCGTATCCTGACATCACTTTTCCTGATATTCCATTGCACGAGTTCATTTGGGAAGGACTGCCTAAATGGCAAAACAAAACAGCTTTGGTGAGTACCTCTTTTATATGTTTAATATAAAATAAAGGGGAAAGAAAAAAATGAAGCATAATAGATATAGAATAAAATAAATTGAATAAGAATATTAAAATTTTAAAATTGTCATTGCCCTATAAAATAGTGCCCTACTTAAGTAGTGAAATATAAGGGCAAAAAATCTTTTTTAAGACTTATTTTGGAAGGGAAGTGAAGAGTTGTCACACGTCACAGAATCATATCATATTAAATTACTTCAAACTGAACCGACACCTCGAAACTAATTCTAAAAATTTTTATTGTACTAATAATTTCTTTGTCTGCTAGTAGATGGCAATGTAGCATCAATGCTTCCATATTTCACATTGTCATTAGTAGGTTGGTTGGTAGTTATAAGTATTGAAGATTCATAACATTATACATAGCTTCATAGCATCTAGTTGTCATTAGTAGTTGGTCTGGTGGGTAGGTAGTGTCATTGTATTATAGAAAGCATAGTATTTCTAGCTTCAGTGGAGATTGCTAGGTCAAACTAGAGGTGCATCAACTGTACATACTTTTCTGTATTATTTGTAACAGTTACACAATATTATAACTCTTCAACTGGTTTCCTAGTAATGCTGCCATCTGGTGAAAAAAATTCATCAAATGGAGTGCTGAGGTGAAGAAATATAAATAATACCTTTACTTTTCGAAAATTCAAAAGTTTTAATGAAAATTAAATATGCTGTTTTCTTAGGTGAATTAGAGCAAAAATCTAACAAAACAATTTGGAGTAGATTTTGAGAAGTCTCGTTTAAGAATTTTTAAATAAATTGTAATATTTCTCTCAAACTATGAGAAAACTACTCAAATTTTCAAAAGATTGTATTTAATTAATGATCTCATGTTGAAGATAATATTTCATTAGGAAATATCTCTATCTGTGATAGTGAGAAAATAATTATCGCTAGTGAGAATGTTTGTACAGGATGGACTACATACATTGGCCACAGCAAATATTTTAAAAACAGTTTGATGTACTGAGATGTGATTTGTGGCAACTTGTGGTAGATGATGGGAGACTAATGTATTTTGTTATCTTGTTTGTAACATTTTTAATTTCGGAGATATTGACACACCTTTAATTTTTTAAATGGAATGAGGCCTATATATTTGTCTCCACTGGCATTAAAGTTTTCGAAGAGAGGAACACAATTATATTATAGATATTATATATTTTAGAAAGAAACAGTTGAAAATATGCATTCTACATTTCCTCAGAAGCTCCATATTTTTTCACAATGGTTTTCCCTGAGATGGAGAAAGTGTATCCTTTGCTGTCTTCGTACTGGTCTGCTGCCTAGATAGAATTCAAAATCAATCATTTTCTAAAATCACTATTATTTATTACTTTCTTGTGTTCATCTTTTTACTCACTGGTATGTTCATTTCATTCTGTATTGGCTTACAGCATACCAATCGGATGGTTTGTTATCAACTTGTGTAGCAAGAGAATAAAATTTGTGTTCCTATTCCACAGTGCATTTATTGGTCAACCAATTAAGATGTCAATTAGATAACTACATATATTTCATTGGCATAAAATGACTGACAGATCACCTTTTTAGGAAAAAAAAAACGTCAGAAAGTGTAGCTATGTTATTTCTTTTTCTTCATAATTGAGTGAAAATATTTAAGTGACATAAGAACATTTTCAAATTTAAAATACTAGGTATGTATTCTTAGATCAAATTAGAAATATTTACCAGTTGCAGATGAAGATGCTGCAGAGTTTGATTATTCATTTGATAACAGTTCGGTATGGCAGTATTGGGTTGGTGTTCTGTTGAATCAACCATTCTCTGAAAGTGTGTGTGAAGCTGGGTTTTGTGTATAATATAATGACTGGATTAACATAAAAATTAATAATATTCCTGGTAGTGTTTTTGTTTCAAAATATAGTATTTAAAATTTTCAATTAAAATTTTTTAAATAGTTATTTGTCACTGGAATTATATCCTAATAGACACTTGTCCATGCATGGCTTATTCGACATAAATCATATGTTCTTCCTAGAAAATATCTTAAATGAATTTTTCAATTCAATTTTAAAACAATTTTGTTCCAGTAACATTTCTTTGTAATTAAATGCAATTGCATAAAATGAAACTATAGCCACAGATATTATTCAAGTTACTCTTCTCTAAAAATGATCAAAACCTTTGTTATCTTGTAATTAAGATCAAGATACATTTGCAAAATTTTACCCAGTGGGATTTTCTTATCTTTCTTTTTTCTTTTCTTTTTTTCACTGCCTTCATTATTCTTATATTTATTTTTTTCTTTTTCTTTTCTCATCTTTTTACCATGAACCACTGGCGATCTTCTCGTTAGAATTATAGGATTTGTTCAAAGAATATTTCCAGACACAGATTTTTGTCGCAAACCACAATAGAATTCAGATGTTACAAGGAAGGCAATGGTTACCATGTACTGTATTTTGAAGGAATGAATGTTGCCAATAAAATGTACCTTGTGATAAACAATCACTGGCATATTTTAATTATATATTTTTGAATAGAAGGAAAATGTAACATTTATTCTCTATCCTTGTTTCCTCCACTCCTTTTAAACTCATTTAAATTGCAGATTGGAATTTCCAGCATTCTTTTGCCAGAATCTTTCAGGAGTTGTAATTTCATTATCTGTGCATGTCTCCTAGACTTCAGTGGGAAATATAGTTATTCAAATTATTGTTTCCATGTTGTTGTGTCAGGAAGTATTATTCCTCGACGAAGGACATGCTGGATAAGAGCTCAAAATTTATTGCTGATTTATCCTTGGAAATAGAGTTTATTACATTGGAGCGTTTTTTCTCTTTTTTTTTTTTTCTTTCTTTCTTTCTTTCTTTCTTTCTTTCAGAATTCAAGTAGTATATGGCTTAGTATAGGGATCACAGAATTTTGGAAACGTGCACAATATTCACTTCTTCCCATAGCACGCCATACACAATTTTTAATTGTTTTTGACGTAATTAAATAAATAAAATAAATAAAAGTTATCAGGTTGCAGTGGGTACGCGGCAACACGGGAGGTTTGATATTCTCAAAGTAACTTTTCATTGTTGAGCGGAGTTTCTGGGTGAAAAGAACGGTGTTTTGGATCGCCGACTTTGTGGGGATGTATTAGCTTAAGTTTTCGCGCTTAATGCGCTAAGATTGGTATTCAGCTTTACAATTGATGACTGAAATGTGTTAATATAGCCAGAAAAGGCGGTGCACGGTGGGGTAGAATCTAGGAAACATGACCAGAAAGCAAAATTAAAGTTTCTAGATGGAAAATTTGAACTATTAGGTTGGCTACTGCAATGTTGGGGCTACTAACTGCCGGTCGTGCGGACCGGGAGCGGTAGCTTAGTGCATTAACTGATGCCAATGCAGCGCCTCTGACCGGGAGGTCCTAGGTTCCCACTCCCAACGGCGGCAGGATTTTCGACACTAGCTTTTCAGCTAGGTCGAATTCAGTCGCTGTCTGGAGGAAAATTCTAGTGGCCGGCTGCTCTGATCGGTAGTTTTCCGTGGTTTCTCCGATCAACACCACGCGAATGCCGGAGCAGTACCCTACCAAACGGGCCACGGACCGCGCGCTATCTGTCCTTCCTCTTCCTTGTCCTATCCTCTCCCCTTACACACTCACTTACACTAACATGCACTACACTACCACATATTCCGGGAGACCGGTCGGAGCTTAGAGCTTCTCCCGGCTTGGGCGGTGCCCCGCTGGTGGGAGAGTCCTGGTTAGGGAAACCCCATTGGCCGGCGGTAGGTGGGCGCCGGATCTGGTCATCCAGCGGGGGAAGATCACCGCCATCTCCCGAGAGAAAAACATGCACCACACTAACGTGACTAATGACCAGTCCCGATGAAGCCTTGTATCCGGTGTGTGGCAGACGTGCGGCGCGACCGGGCGCAGCTACACGTACGCGCGCGCCCGCGACACGGCGCGCCGCCTGGCGTCCGCGCTGCTGCGGCTGGGGCTGCGGCCGGGCGACGGCCCCCCCAACGCCCCCGAGTACCCGCTCGTCTACCTGGGCGCCTCGAGGCCGGCCTCACCGTCACCACCCTCGGCACCGACTTCGACGAAGGTGAGCCCCTCCTCCGTCTTCTCATTCATCTCCTTCCTCTTCTTCTTCTTAGCCTTGTCTTTCTTACTCAGCTTCTCCTCCGTCTCCTCCTTCTCCTCCACCCCTCCTTTCTCTTCTTCTTCTTCTTCTTCCCCAATATTTCTCATTAGCTTTCACTTCTTTTTCCTTCCCTTCCCACCTCGTTCCTTCCATATTCTCTTATCACTTCTCTTCGACCGCTTCCTTCTTCTCTCATTCTTCTCTTTCTCGCTTGTTTCCTTCCTTATAATTCTATATTTAAATCAACTGTTCCTAGTGCTCTTAGAGTTATTCAGATTTGTAAAACCTCTTTGAGTTCCAGATATTCTATTCTATCTATTTGAAAAAGATAATTCTCATTCTCTTCATATCCCTCGTCTTCATGTTTTATTTGCCCTTCAGGCTATAATTTTAAGACTTTCCAATTTTTTTTTTTCTATTCAGATGTTTCATTATTTTAAAAGAAAGACTGTTGTCCATGCACATTATTTTCAATGTTTAACATATTTCTCCCAACTTTCTTTAGAGCAGTTTTTAGTGGTCTCTTGGTGTCCTTCCTTTGGTTTTGTATTCTAACGCCTCTGTATTTTATTGCCCTTCCTTTTTTGTACAGCACGTTTTAGGTTTTAGTTCCAGATGTTAAATCCTTTTCTTGGTTTGAATTTTCTCTTTTAACCAAGTGTTTCAGTTGCAGTTTTTTCTAATAGGTGTAATTTCAGCAAATCTAACTCGATATTCATGCTCATTGGTCATTTCTCCATATATAATCTCAACCGTGTTGGTAGAGATTTCTTATGCACTTATCCCCACGCAGGTATATTTTTCAATATTGTTTCAATAGAATAATTTTTCCTATATAATTTTGTTCACTTTGTTTTAAGTGCTAATTTACTTCTGAGCAAGAAGTGGTCACAGTCAATACCTCTCATCATCCATACAACGTTAAATAAGTTCCCCATTTTCATCATTGGTTACTAATTTATCTAATATTGATCTATTTCCAAGGGCTGTCCAAGTAAATTTGTAAATTTCCTTCTCTAAAAAAGGTACTTTCTACTCTCAGCGAATTAAAGTTCACAAAATCTCTAACATTTTTTCCGTTGTGACTTATTACGATTCTTCCATTAGTTCCAATTACGTTTTTAATGGGCAGTTGTCCTATTCAAGCATTACAACCTCTTATTATTACCGTGTTGTCATAATATGTATTGAATCAATGAAATTGTGTACGCATTCATAGAAGTTATTGGTGTCATCTTTCCAAATTTCTTCTGGAGCATACACAGATAAATTACTCAGATGGCCTCTCGATCGCTTAAATCTAAATGTAACATTTCTTTCATTAATCCATCAAAAAGACGTTATCCTATTTTCCCACAATTCACTAACTAAAGTTACTACTCCCGCCATTGCTATCCCCGTAAAAAAAAATATATATTTTTCAATTAGTAAAAAAAATATACAACCTAGCAGAGCTTGGATTCGATCCACGGACCTCTGGATTATGGGCCCAGCACGCATCCACTGCGCCACTCTCCTGCTGTTAGCGAGTTTACTTTCTCGTATAAAATTTAAAATATAATGTTCTTGAGAACAGAACATTCATCCTAGCAGGGCGTGGTTTCGATCCACGGACCTCTGGGTTATGGGCCCAGCACGCTTCCACTGCGCCACTCTGCTGTTGTTCGCGAGCCTATTTTCTCGTATAAAAATATAAAATATTATGTATTTCAGAATAGAACATTCATCCTAGCAGAGCGTGGTTTCGATCCACGGACCTCTGGGTTATGGGCCCAGCACGCTTCCACTGCGCCACTCTGCTGTTGTTAGCGAGTCTACTTTATCGTCTAAAAATATAAAATATTATGTTTTGGAGAACAGAACATTCATCCTTGCAGAGCATGGTTTCGATCTACGGACCTCTGGGTTATGGGCCTAGTACGCTTCCACTGCGCCACTTTCCTGCTGTTAGCGATTGTACTTTCTCATATAAAAATATAAAATATAATGTTTTGAGAAACGAACATTCATCCTAGCAGAGCGTGGTTTCGATCCACGGACCTCTGGTTTATGGACCCAGCACGCTTCCACTGCGCCACTCTGCTGTTGTTAGCGAGTCTACTTTCTCGTCTAAAAATATAAATTATTATGTTTTGGAGAACAGAACATTCATCCTAGCAGAGCGTTGTATCGATCCACGGACCTCTGGGTTATGGGCCCAGCACGCTTCCACTGCGCCACTCTGCTGTTAGCGAGTCTACTTTATCGTCTAAAAATATAAAATATTATGTTTTGGAGAACAGAACATTCATCCTAGCAGAGCGTGGTTTCGATCCACAGACCTCTGGGTTATGGGCCCACCACGCTTCCACTGAAAATATATTTTGAGCTTTTGAAGTTTATTATTTATATTTATTCCAATGACTCTAATGTATTTACCCCCAATATTTGAAAGATCTTTAGTGACTCATTTATACATTCTCAACTCCTAATACATTTATATAGGCGTTCATTAACAAGTATTGATTGTGGCTTTGGCTTTCATATTTTTCTACTGTGTTGTAGAAGTGCAAATAAATTTGTTCAGTTTTCTTTTTTTTTTTTCCTCCTCTGTTTTTTTTTGTACTCTCTATGTATATCAAGACTAATTTAAATAATACTAGAGAAAGTTTTGTAATGCTACTAAAAATCGCATTTCAAGATTTTGACTGAAAGGGAAGTTTTGGTGGTCAGCTGATATCGTAAAAAGTAGTGGTTTGTTGTTGTTAATGTTGTTGTTGTTGTTGTTGTTGTTGTTGTTGTTGTTGTTGTGTTTTCTCTTTTTCTTTTCTTTTTTCCAAAACCGTCCATCCTTAAACAACATGAGCCCTAATCAGATAGAATGTTTTCAAAATGAATGTTCTTCAATCAATCTAGCCATGCAGCCTAGCAATTCTAAGCCATGCAAGTTTGTAAAAATAAAAAAATCTTCAGAGGGTCATATTTATGAACCTCTGCCAGCAGAGCTCCAGGGGCCTGCCATCTGAGAGCTTGCTGGGAGAACTGGAGGAGGCATCTGGGGTCATATTTACAAACCGCTGCCGAGCAATCTCCTGGTAGCCTGCTACATGGGGACCCTTGCTGCCAGGCTAGGGGGCTGCCAGCAGCAGTATGACCGATGGTATTCAGAAATCACTTCCAGCTTTGTCCCAGAATGGGAGCTGCTCTGATTGGTGATCTGTTTAGACTCGATCAGATGAAGTAGTGTACCAACACAAATCTAAGTGAAATTACTCTCTCTACTTTGAACTTTTTTTTACCATGAAAGTGATAATATACAAACGTTGATACACGTTTTATAATATCCAGTTAATTTGTGTACATTCCCAGTGAATTACGACCTGAAAGCAATAACACATCCACGATTGTATTTGGTATAATCGTTGGTATGGAAAATGCGTTTGGAGTTTGCTTTCGTATTTCAGCTAATTCCACGTGCACTGAAATTCTCTGGTGTTGGTAGTGTGTGTTTGGTTACTGATAGTGTTCATAGTAGTTTTCTTTGTATTTCTTACTTATAACGACATGGCTTTTCTCCCTTGGTACTTTATTTTCGATTACTGTTCTATTTTGATTAGAATTTCCCCTCATTATAACGACCTGGCTTTTCTCTGAAACTGTCTTTAATTTCGATTCTATTTTTGTATTTATCTCCATTATAACGACCCGGCTTCTATCTTTTGCATCTTTCTGTAATTTTGATTCGTGTTCTGATTTTATAAGTATTTTTCTACATTATAATGACCTGGCTTCTCTTTTTTGGAATGTTCTTTGGATTTTAATTATTATTTATATTTTTTCACCTTTATAACGACCCGGCAATTTTTTGTGGAATATGGCAAAACCAAAGGCACCTTCCTTTTCGGAATTTGAGAAAGTTCTTTTGTGCCAACTGGTACAAAAGAATAAAGAGATTGTGGAAAGTAAAGCTTCAGATGGCTCCACAAAACAAAAGAAGAGCAAACATAGGAGCACATTACTAACACATATACTAGCCATGAAGGGGTTACATTAGACGAGATACAATGCAGTTAAAAAGGTATGTTTGCGTTTACATCAGTGCTAATATGTTTATTTACAATTATTTTCAATTAATTTTCTTGATGTGTATGTGTACTTGATGTGCAATATTTAATTGCAGGTGCTGGGAGAAGATGAAAAGTTCAACAAAGAAAATTTTAGATTCTGAGAAAGTTCAGAGAAGGGGAACTGGAGGTGGCCCCCTGCCTTCGAACCAATGCAATTTATGCTGAGATATTAGAAATCTCACCGCACATGAGTGTGGAAATAGACAATTTTGATTCAGTTAATGTCAGAATGGAAACATTTCAGGATGCTGTTGATGGCGATCCTGCTGCTGCTGCTGCTGCTGCTGCTGCTGCTGCTGTTGCTGCTGCTGATGTTGATCGCCTTTTATTAATGCTTCTGCTGTTAATGAGACCTTGCAGAGAGATTTACCCCCTTGACTGGTATGTAGATAGAAGTTGGTGAGGAGTTCCACCCTGCCCCAAGTGAGATGGCTTTGGTTTACCAGTCACATAGGTTGAAAGTGAAATTACAATACACCACTTTAAGTGATATTGCAAACCAAACAAGAGTAAAAAAATTACTAATAATAAAAGAACTGAAAACTGGCTAGCATAATATATAATATTAAATGCCATTGTAATGTACAAAATCAAACGAAACATTTACTAGAACTATTCTCAATGATTAATTGTCAATACTTGGTTTGTAAAGTTATGGGATGCATAAGAACCTGTATCGAAATGAGTATCGTTATTTAATGGGATGTAGCAATCAAAGACAGAATAGGTGTAGAAACACAGAATTTCAAGTTATTTAAGAGTGATCTTTGCTCTTCTTTTTTGTGTCTACAACTGACAGAAATGTGCTTTGAAGTTTGCTTATAAATATTACTATTAGAACTAATATTACTTAGATTGATGTCGGAAGTAACTAGTACATAAAACATGTTGCCTGTTTCTCTACTCTTTCACTGAGTTATAAAAAAACTTTCCGAATTTCAATGATCATTCCAGGGTTATGCTCAAATATTTATGTTCATTTATTTTATTTAATTTTCATTACATTTAATATCTCTTCTACTCTCAAAAATTCAACAGATTTTTTGAATTTTTTTTCTTTTTTGTTTAGGACGATGGAAAAAGACACCTAATAGATGCCAAAGTTCTTCAGAGAATTAAGAATGTAAAGGAGTTCATCCAGCAACGAGAAATTTTTCATTTAACAAAAATGGAAAATGAAAGGAAATTATTGGAGTACAAATGGCTAACGAGAAACAGCTAGCCGAGCAGTTGAATTTAAAAAACAAACACCTGCAAGATATCCAGAATTTGAAACTAACACATGAATATGTGTTAGTTTCAAATTTTGGATCTGTTGCAGGTGTTCCATTCAGGAACTTCATGAAAAAGATAAGATTATTAAAAACTTACAAATAGAGGTGTTATTGTGGCAGAAAAAAACAATTAGAAAATAAATAATTGCAAAAATTATAAATTGTTTTATTAATTATGATAATATACACTTCTTCATGAGAAATGTCTTTCAATGAAATGTCTGCGAACTACCAATCCAGGACCTTCATTTCCCATGAATATTCAATTTCTTGATTTTCAATTTGTTCTTCAGGAAGAGGGTACACTTGTAGCACTAATCACAGCGGTTCTATTTTTCAATTTCAGACCTAAATCTCGTGACAGGCACCTAACTCTTTGTTTCCATATGCCTATTGTCCTCTCTACAATATTTCTGGTGCCTATATGGGCTTCATTGTATCTTCTTTCAGCGGGTGTGGTGGGGTTGAGCACAGGTGTCAGAAGATATGTCTCGCAGGGGTAGCCACTGTCCCCTAATATCACACCTCTAATATGTCCCTCTTGCAGAGGAATACCTAGGCTACTGAGTTGAAATATCCTAGCATCGTGATATGATCCAGGATACCTCACAGTTATGTCCTGGATTTCCATGTCCATTCCTACTAGTACCTGTGGGCAGAGAATCCAGTCATTACACATGCATATTTCTTGACCTTTAGAGATGTTGAGATCAGATGATATATTATGGCTTAATACTATGTAAGAATATATTTCTGGTTCAAGAAAGGGTTTCCTCGGTTATCTTTGTATCTTACTAACGCAAGAACTCATAGTAATGTATTCTATTACACAGTAGTAGGAAATTGTGTTCGTATACCTTCATATTTAGTCATTTGTTGTTATATAAGTTGTAGTATTTCTTACAATGTGCAACGGGGCATGTTAAAAATGTAACCAATAAGAAGCCAGGAAGTTTCCCTTCGAAATATTCCCCTCAAAACAGAGAGGTATAAAAAGGGTAGCATTTAGAGACGGTAATAAAGAGAGCTTCATCTTCAGTGCATATAAAGTATTCATACAAGTGTCTCTATTAGTATTCATCTCTATTTTACTGTGCTAGACTAGGCATTGAGTCTGTCATGAGCAGAATAGTGCCCTTTAATCATTTTTGAACTAGTTTTAAGGAAAATGGGGCATAAAATGAGAGAAACAACAGATGGAGAGAAGGATTATAATATGGGTTCACAATTCTTGTTTATCACAAATGGTACAAAGACCAAGATCCACCTTTTCATGTGTTATTGATAGGTATGGAAGTAGAAAATTGGTGAAAAATTTGAAGAGATGTGGACGTCCTGTTAAATTCACCGGCATGTAAATTGACAAGTCCTCAGAAACATTAAGAGAAACCCTAGGTTACGCAGCAAAATTTAGTGTTGAACTGCAAACTGATTTTAAATTCAATATTAGTGCATCTACCGGTCAAAAATGCGTGTGTTATAGTGAATGTTATTGTAGAAATGCCAAGAGCAAACCATTTATTAATCTGGTAAGGAAAGGGATAGAGTATGCAAACCATTTATTAGTCTGGTACATAGGAGGAAAGGAATAGAGTATGCAAACTATTACAAGAATTGTTCAATAGAGTTTCAGAAAAGGTTTTATTTACTGATGAAAGTAAATTCATTGTTCTTCTAGAACACACCAAAAAAGTGTGGGGGAAAAAAATTCAGAACTGGAGGAAAAAAATGCTTCCTTCAGTCAAACAAGGTGATAATGGTTTGATGGTTTGGGGCTGCACGAGTGCAGCTGGGGTAGAAACGTTAGAATTTATAGATATTATGGATCATGAAAGTTATATTAACCTACTTAAGAAGAATTTACCATCCAGCATTGAAAAATTGGGACTAACACAGTTATGTTTTCATGCAAGATAATGACCCTATATGACCCTAGATTCTAGATTGTGAATATTGTATAATACACCAAAATACATAGGAACTCCTCCACAGCTTCTGAATATTAATCCAATTGAACGTTCATGGAGTTGCCTCAAAAAGAAACATCACTTCAAAGCAATTTCTAAAGGCTGCTATTTTGGAAGAATGGGGAAAGATTGGGCCGGAGGTCCCCATTATTTTTTTTTATTTATTTATTTAATTTATTTATTTATTTTACGTCAAAAACAGTTAAAAACTGCGTATGACGTGCTATGGGGAAAAGTGAATTGTGTGCACATTTTCAAAATTCTGTGATCCCTACATTAAGTCATATACTACTTAAATTTTGAAAGGGAGAAAAAAAAACTCCCATGTAGTAAAATCTATTTTCAAAATAAATAAGCAATAAATTTTGAATTTTGAAAGGGAGAAAAAAAACTCCCATGTAGTAAAATCTATTTTCAAAAATTAATAAGCAATAAATTTTGAATTTTGAAAGGGAGAAAACAACAAAAAACTCCCATGTAATAAACTCTATTTTCAAGGATAAATAAGCAATAAATTTTGGCTCTTTATTACTTCCTGCCGCGACAACATGGAAACGATAATTTGAATAATTGTATTTCCCACTGAATTCTAGAAGACGTGCACAGAAAATGAAGTTACATTTATGTCCAGAAGCAAAACAAGGGGCCATCTCTGCATTTGCTCAATGGATCAGGGAAACTGGATGAAAAACCTGATCGAGATGGGAGTCATTGACCCGGAAGCTGTAGTACAATAGTTGTTACAGGTTGTTTATACTCATTTACACAGTCCAAATGGTAAATAATGCATTATGTATCATTGTTAAAATTAATGTTACTTTTCTTGTGATGCTCAGTATAGTCTCTAATTGTATAGAAACAGTTATGCAGCAGAAACGATTTCACTTGGGATTTAAACTTTTCTATTGAATATAATCGTTTAATGTCATCTGGCAAAGTGTTGTAAAATAATGTACATGTATTGTATGTGAATTTTTTGTAATGAGCTGTTGATACTGTCACCTGATGAATATGTGATTTCTGTTTGAGTGTTATAGCAATAGACTTAGGTATTTTCTGAAAATATATTCCCACCTTGAGCAAGTCATTTTTACAAACCACTGATTCGTGTAAATAAGGAGACACGGTAATGGTAGAATTCCTAGATTAATGAAGAGAGGCTTACATGAATCACGGGTGGGATTTGCTATTATTCGCATAATCTGCTTTTTGTAATCTAAAAAGTCTGGGAGCTATAAGATGTATTTCCCAGAATATTATGCCATATCTCAGGCGGGAAATGAACATTCGTGAAGTATACACAACGAAAGCAGTATGAAGGCTGACTGAATTTGGTAAGAATTTGAATGGGTGAGTACAATGAACTGAATTTGTGTTCAATTCATTTAAATGGACGCTCATTTAAGGTTTGACTGAATTGAGAGACCTAAAATTTTTGTTGCCTAACATCAGTCAATGGTACACTGCTCATTTTCAATGGGTACAGAATTGTTTATTTGAAATGGAAAACCGTATTAAAACCGTTTTTCGTTCACTATTAATTTGTTATTTCGGAACCAATTTGAAACATCTGATATTGTACTATTTACGGTTTCTTTATTGCAAAGGATGTTCGTATCATCCGCAAAGAGAACCGTTCTTCCGTTAATTAAACTTGTTCAGTCGATGCCCAGACAATTAGAGGCCATCATAAAGTTGAGGACTTCAACTAAATATTAAGTAGCATTTAAAATGGTTAAAAACGGTGTATACGTTTTACACACCTCAGTTTTTATATCTTTGTTTTATACCAATTTATGATGTATTATAATAATTATTATTACCATACTTGTTTTTTAATTGCTTATTTATTTTTATATAGAACATGCAAACATACAATTTAATTTAATGTTATGTAAATCAATGTAATGAGCTAATATACTCCAACATTATTTCTTGTTCACTTCTCCACTTTAAGAATACTTTTTCCTACGACTATACATAGTAGCTAGTACATTTGCTCTTGTTAGTAAATTTTGACACCTCTACCCACATTCTTGTGAAACTGTAATGAATTAAATAACTCCAATGCACTGTTATTATTACTGTTTCACCATTTGAGGTCCAAAGAAACAATATTAAAATTTCAGAATGTTTAATTCATCAAGGTAATTTCTAAACCTCATTACTTATATTGTGATATTAAAAACTGACTACATTCACTAAATTCAGTTTGATGACGGCATTCAAGTTCACCATTTAATATCAATTTTGTATAAATTTACTTATTTTTCTTTATCTTTTGTATTACTGAAGTAATTGATAGGCAATTCAATTTTTTAAAATTTAGACAGTAATTGTATGAATGATCTAATCAGGTTAAAATCCAATAAGAGCAATAGTAAATTGCTTATTTAATTGTAAGGAAAATGTACATAACAAATTACTGCCCATGTCAAATGAAGTTGACCAGTTTATAAGCCGTAACTTTACCAGAAACTAACATGTATTTCTTTCACAGTAGTATTGCCATCTGGAAAAAGAAAAAAGGAACTATAAAATTATGCATTCAAACATATAAAAGCTTAGGTTTGAAGTACTACTCTTATTTCATTCATAAACAGTGTGATAAGATATAAAATAGATTTCATTGATAAGTTTACCAAAGAATTCTAAAACTACACACTTGTTTCAAAGTTTCTCTAAAAAAATTACCTGAACATTTAAGGAAAAAAATGATTTTCTGTTACGGTACACTTCTGCGATAATACCTCCAGGGGAAGTAATCTTTGTGTGTGTTCCATCTGTGCACCCAATAACACCAGGAAATTGCCTCATGGCATAGAACTTTCTTTTAACATCTTGTTGCAGCTGTGCAGTTCTTGGCAGAAGCACGTAATTTCTCACTTGACTACAAGGATAGCTGTCACCTCTTGAACCACTTTGCAAACACTTCACTGGCTGAGACCATGAATGTCACCATTATCTCTCTGAAATATTTATTTTGAATCATATTACCTTTACAGTAGGAAACACTCAAACCATACTTATAAGTTAATTAATTTCCACTCCAAGAGCAGACTTTATTAACAATTTTATTACACAAACTCGCCTGGTACAGGCCTGTGGCATAAAATCTTAATGCTGTCAATAACTTGAACATTGGGGATATTGGCAAACCCCGCAAGTCCCCATCAAATACATTCCGCATCAGAGGAAACACCACATCAACAGGATTTCAAAAATCGGTAGCGACATTGAAATTTGCGGTCCCCGAATTTATAGGATTCTGTACATCCCGGATATAACGGGCGTAGGCATCTGGCCGACGCTTAGCTCTCTTCTTCTCTCTCTTCCCTCCATTTCTTCCATGAATTCATAGAATTCCAGCAATTGCTATCCATTATATCAAATGGAACTGATGGGTGAAATGTACTAAAAGTGTATAAAAATAATAGTCCGAAAGAGTTGGGCTAACACCCGGCTATGTATCTGGACAGTAGTCCAGCAAGTATGCTCGATTGCCGTAAATCAAGAGGAGTGTACAAAAAGTCAAGCAAAGTCAATGTTAAATAGAAATATACTTCAACAACAACGCACAGAGGGATAAAAACACAAGTAAACCAGGTTAGGAGCACGCTGGGGGGCTGCTGGCAGCACTTGCGACTGCTGCCAGCTGAGAGCCGCTGCTGGGAGCATACGAGGGGCCTGCCAGCTGCTAGAAGCAGTTTGTGAATCGCACTCAACTCTGGGAGCCTGCTACTTTGGCAGGCCCCTGGCAGCGGTTCGAGAATACGGCCCCTGGAGTTTTAAAGCGTCCCCTAACTCTGTCCCAGGTAGCAGCTTCATGTAAGGTGGTTCAGGGCGCTCTGGCAACATTATGAGAAACAACAAAATGCCTGAGCAAATGGTACCAATATTACACACTCAATTGCCATTATTTAGTCCAATTATAGTTAATATAAAGTAATTGTGTTGCTTGTTTTGATATGTATTCTCTTTTATAAATATGTGACATTATGTAAATATATCATGATGGCATTAATGAGGAAATGACCTTGGTATATGAAAAGTTTCACCCTGTGGAAGCGGTATAAGAATTCAGTTGTTTTCTCTTGCATCGTGCTCTGCATCAGCAGTAGCAGTTTAGTGAATCCATCAACTGTTTTGTGATTTTGTGTTATAATAATAAGAAAATGTCAAAGAAGATTGTGCCCTTCACGGAAACTGAGAAGACCAATTCAGGTGTACGAAGTTAGAAAGTTGAAAAATGTTAGGGAAAATAGAAAAAACTGATGTGACCGTCAATGCTTCGAAAACTTCAACGTGAGAAAAAATGTCTTAAAGTTTGAATGCCCATGGTGTTTGCCATCATAACTCCAAACAGTTAAAATGGAATGTACCATGTTAATATATTTTATATTCTTATATAATTTGAAAATGGTTTGTGTATATGCTACAATTAAGTGATATATTGACATTGAAATTCAATTCATAAATATTTAAAAGAAGCGGTAGGCCTTCGTGCTTGGAAAATTATTGTTGTTACAATGTATTGAATGCTTCTATCTTCCCATGGCTGATTAAAAACTATATGTATTGGTGTTTCAGATGGGAAAAATTAAGATCAATTTCAAAATCAGCCATGATACTAGACTTTGGTACTGGACAGAATACAACAAATTTAAATGGTGTGGACCTTCCATATGTGACAGCAAGATGCTTTAATTTGATTTATTTAAAATCAAAAACAGTTAAAAAATCTATGAGAAGTATGATCTGTGCTGAGTATGATTCTGCTTCCAAATGCCAACCCCACTCTTTATCTTTGTAGGTGCAGGCAGATGTGCAGGTCATTCTGCCAGACATACCACAAGTACCCAATCAATTTGATTCTGTATACTGCAGGATGTTTACATCAACTTCTACTGCACCTGCCTCTGATATTATTGACACTACTAGCAACAGCAGAGTAACTAATGACACTATTATTGCCACTGAAAATAACAGTAGTAACTGTAGTGGTAATGGGACTGTTGCTAGTATCATCGAGCCTGTTGCAGCCAACGATGCAACTGCATCACCAGGGCAAGAATATGTAATAGAATATTCTGCGAATGGTATGTTGAATTTTTGTTTAAAGCTCTGATGAAAAGTTAAAGAAAGTAGTTTTTCTCACTGCTAGTGACATTTTAAATCAAAGTTCTGAAACATTGTGTCCCTATTAGCAGACTGCAATGATTTCTGCATAAAATAAAATTAAGTAGAGAAAAATGTATTCTTTCACAACTCATATTATTTAAATTGTTATTACTCTTTATCATTATGATTACTCTTACATCTGAGTGTGTTGTCACTATTTGAATTTTTAAATGTTATATTTACTCGGTAAAAACATTTTCAAAACAATACTATTTGGGGTTCATCATAAAGTGGTAATGATGCTCTTAAAATAAATAATTTTTCTTCATTTTACTTCATTATCAATTTTAAACAATAAAGTTCGGATTTTGATGTGAAAAATTTCAAGATTTTTTGGAAATACATTGTTCTCTCTAAGAAGCTATTTGAATTGAACTCGATGTAAATGGAGAAAGACTAAGAAAACTTCTAACTAATCACATCGAAAACAAAACTAAAAACTTTCCACGTGTAAAGGATATGTCAATATAAAAAATGTATTAAAACACAGAAAGTAAAACAGCATTGATGGCTACAATTCTTGAGTCAATCGTATTTAATTATAGTTTGTAACATTGTTGATTTGAAGAGTCAGGAATCGAAAGCTTGTTCAATGTGTTGTTTACAATTATTTTGGTTCTAAGCATCTCAAAGAAAATTAAATATACTTAAATTTAATTATAGTGGCTTGATTTCCAATCGGAAGTTTCAATACATCTTAATCATTGATATTGAAGCTCCTGATAGGATAACAGTCCCAGCTTATCAAACATTGGAGATCACTAAAATTAAATTGGAATAATGTTAAAGAGCATAATTCACCAAATGCTACAACAATGTAAGTTGCAGGAATTATTATCATGGCTGTCTGAAATCTCATTATTTTATTTACTTTGCAGTAATGTCTCCTGAGACAAATCCGAGGGGACGAAGAAAAACAGAATTTGATCCAGAAATATGTAAGAGATTGAAAAAACTTGATGAAGAGATCAAACAGCAGGAAGAAATGCATAAAATAAACATGCAAAATGAGAGAAAACTTCATGATCTCCAAAAAAATTTTTTAGAGAAACAGTTAAGGAGTGAGGAATTAAAAGAAAAAATGTTGTTGAAGAAATTGGAAATTTCAGGAAAATAAAAGATTAAGCCTTCTCAATTATGTTTTTATTTGTAAACAAATTACTTCGTTTCATTGAAAGTGTCTATTAATAAAGTTTCATTGAAAGTGTCTTTGAGCAACTAACCCTGACCCCTGGATTTCCAGCTTAATCTTCAGTCAAAGGATCACGGATAGATCAGGCAATATTTTGTAGTACACTTGTTGCATGTGTCACACTGTTGCAGTGTTCTGTAGTTTCAGGCTCAGACCTCGTCTAAACATCTGAAACGTTGCTTCCAAACTCCTATTGTCCTCTCCACAGTGTTTTGAGTATCTGTATGTGCTTCATTGTACCTGCACTCAGGAATTGTTGAGGGGTTCTACACAGGAGTCAAAAGATATGGCTTACAAGGATATAGAAGGATTTTGCTAAGAATGAGCCAAAGTGACAGTTCGCTAAACAAGTGAACATCACATGTAATTCAGAGAAGTTTCCCTAAGTGTTTGGTGTCCTGTGAAGACATCACAGAATATGCAGAAGTCTAAGAGTTTCACTGAGATATATGCACATATGCGAATCCGGGAAATATTTAAATTTAATTATGTATGTGGAAAATCTCTTAACATGTTCGCTGAATGAGTAAAAGAAAACTGCCTTGAATGTAGATAGAAAGCTCTGAATCACAGCCACTCAACTCCACTGCCATTCACTCATAGTTGGAAACATGTGCACCAGTACGCATCTCACATTCAAGTCGCGGTTTTAAAATAAACATAATGTTTATCACACAAAAAGTAAATTCAATGTAATGTTTATAGAAAAAAGAGAATTTTTACAGAAGAGCACATAACACTGCACTTCCTAATTTCAATTATTTCTCGTGGCACACTCTATTTTTGTCAGATGAGCACATAACACTGCACTTCCTAATTTCAATTATTTCTCGTGGCGCACTGTATTTTTGTCAGATGAGGACACCACAAAAGGAAGCGTCAAAACCATTTATAAGTTAGCCAACTGCAAATAAACGCATGCAGGAAGGGAGTCTAATGCGCTCAAGGATACAACCACAAAACCTTCAGTTATGTTGCCAGCACTAGCTGTCACTTTGGCTCATTCTTAGGAAAATCCTTCTATAGTCACTGTCCCCCAGGATGATCTCATGTATATCTCTTTCACTCAAAAAGAACATCCAAGCCGCTTAACTGCATTATCCTGGCATCATGAAATGAACCAGGATATCTCGTGGTAATGTCCTGGGTTTCCAAATCAGGTCTAGTGACTACCTGAATTTAAACAGTATAAATACAGATTTGCTGTGTACCAAGATAAATATATTTTAATTCTAAATAACAATATTTTTGAATAATGATGTTTGCTGGTAGACATATTTTGCTCCATAATTGTCAGTTTCAGAATAAAATAGTTCCATTTTAACATTAATAAATAATTATATTTAAAATTAATTCATCTTGCAATAACAAAAACAAATAATAGCTGAGTATCTTATAGTGCCAATTATAATTTACAATAAGTTACATTTAAGGTTAACAAAGTTTGTAGTAATATGTAACTTGACTTGTCTGATCAAACATTGATGTACTTTAATATATGATAAATTATAATTAACTGTAGAATGTTACTGAAGGTGTACGAATAAGTTGTGGGCATGATCCTTGAGAACTGTTGTTAAATGACAAAGCTTGGGTGTTAAATGCTTTTATTCCATAACATTTTGTGGATCATGTACTTACCTCGTTGGGATCTTGAAAATTATATTTACACATATAACAACCAATAATGGGATATTTTTCACTGACACCATGTTCCCATGTTGAATCAATTTTAATGTGTTCCATCAATACAGCCAACCACCCTGAGAAATTATCTAATCCCATAAAATGTTTGCATTGTTGATTTAAAATCAACTTGCTGTTGACGAGTTATAAACAATCGAACATGGTTCCTTAGTTCACCAGGAAGAATATCTGCCACTTCTTTTACAATTACACAAACACTTGCTTCCCTAAAGCCATGGATATCTCCATTGCCTCTCTGAAATACATGTTCTATATAATGCAAGAATATCGTATTTATAAATAATAAGCAAAAATGTGGATTAACACATAACTTGCCTGTAAAATACCTGTAGCAAAAAAAAACAACAAACAAACAAGGCTATCAAAAGTATTATCATAATGAATATTGGTTTCCCATGATATATAAGGGCTTTGATAATCTAACCGTTAGAAGGCTACCGAAATTCAACAACTGTTCTTTTCTGAAATCTATACCTTTCTTGAAATTGCATTTTTGAAAAATGCTCCAAAGTATACCAAGGAGGTAGTTTATTTATTTAGTCAAAAACTGTATGTGACTTATGGGGGAGAAAATCATCATAGTTTTCTTTCTCCCCATAACATCCTGCATGAATTCGTTAAATCCATAAAAGTTATCCAGATCCAGAAACAATCCCATGTCTACAAAGAAAAAATATTTAAGTCAACCTCAATCCACAAGATACATAAGAATCTTAATTTATACTAAACTACCTTCTTATAAAAAATGTTAGCAGGGTCATAACCAGACTTCACAGGTTACTGTGCTATATATAAAAAGAATGGTCCAAAAGAGAGAGCTAAAATTCACTGTATATCCAGTTGCGAAGTCCAGAACGTATGCTTGGTTGCTGTAAATCAAGAAGAGAGTCTAAAAATCAAGCAAAGATGGTAAAATAGGAATATACTACAACACAACACAAGAGAGAAGGAGCCAAAAACGCAAAAGAGTAGTAAGGAAAAGTTATGGTCCTTTGCTATACCATATATGGTTATGAGCATATTGCATGTCTTGGTATTACTTTATATCTCTAAAGAATTTTAATAGAAGCAATAATTACCACTTCATAAAAGTGGTAAGAGGATGGAAAAGTAATTATTTTGCTTAGTTTATCTCTGATTGATTTGTATTGTCTAAATTCTTACATGTTACTGGCTGAAATTTCATGTAGGAATAGAGATGCGACATTGACAACAAAACATCAGTTTCAAAATATGTATATTAATAACATACCAATACAAAAACATCTATGTCCTTAAATCTGGTCTAACATTAACGCTTGTGCTGGGGTTGAGTCATTTAATTCAACAGCGACAGTGTTTATTAATTTATAGTTATGATTGAACTGGCAAGACTATCAAGTTGTATTGAAAAACTTAAAACGGTTGGTAAATTCATCTTTAATTTCCACATTCATATTTTAACCTTATCATTTTCTTAATTAACTTAACCCTTAATAAAAATGTTGTAGACATGCATACTATTACAGATTATCCATACAAATTATGGAACTTGCTTTCTACAGCATAATGCTCAGAGATAAAATTATGTTGGTATATTCTTTTAATTTCAAGCCAGTTTTTTGAAAGATATGGTCTTGAGACTTTTCTCAAGTACCGCATATTGTCAAAAGTTGTAGCCTGTAAAAGATCTAGCCAGGAAAATAAAATTGAACAAAGATTCTGGTGTAAAATAGAATTGGTTTCACTGAAGTTTAGTTCACTAACTATCACTACAGACAAAACAACATCTTAAACCTAAAAGTGTTGTACAGTTTAATTTTCCAATATCTTTTTGCTTGGAATGTTTTTAAATAAGTTTTTCTGTGTTTAAAAATATTTCCTTTGTAATAGGAATGCTGAAGTGCTCATTTTAAAGCCAGCATTAAAATACTTGAATCTGAAACAAACCCCTAGGCTTAATCCCTGAAGATGATGATATGGAGTCACAAATCCCTTAGTTATTGCTATGTAGGATTTCTACGCACAAAATATATTATATTACTTTCGTTGCATACTTAAGATCATTATATTAAAAATATTCATACTTTGTTTCAAGAAACATAAAAATGAATTAAGATTATTTGAGGTGGGGGAGAATTCATTCATTCCATTGTCCATAACTAAAACCCTGAAGATTACCCATTGCTGAAATAGTTGCCTCGACCTGAGACTAGAAAATGCAAAAAGATATGGTTTCACTCAATTTATACTTCAGGATTGACAGAAAATAGCATTAATCAGAAGAAATCTGGGTCTACTATGATCAGGCAAAAATGATTTAAACATATTTAACAGTCATGAGCCAATGGTATTTTGTTATGGGATTCTGTCTTGAATTCTCATGCCAATAATGTATAGCCATAAGCCATGTATGACAAGTCAGGACATATATAATCATACAATGTACAATGCAGATATTTCAAATATTAAATACAGTACAGGTATAAAAATTGAATTCTATTTTCATGCTAAATACAAATTAATTTTATAAATAGTAGGGTAAAACTAGAGTTGAAAAGCAAAAATAAAAAGGAGAAAAAATGAATGAAAAGAAATGAGATGGATGCCTGGGCTACCCATCCTTATATCCACTAATCAGCTGGGAGGGGCCTAAGTCATGCAGCAGAATATGCAACAAAGAAAAATTATTAGTACTAGTTTATATTGATGTTGATATGTGTTTATGGTGTAGGTATTCCCTAAGTCGTAGAGCTGCTACCACACAAACACACACTGTAAGGGTTTAACAGGAAAGCTTTCAGTTTATTTGAAATGTGTATTGAGTTTTAAGCCTTAAATTCACTTAGGAGTTTATAGTGATGCCTTCAGAAAGGGTACTTTTTTGAAAGAGTGAAGTTTCACAGTGTGGGACATGCAAATTCCTGTTTTGTCTAGTATTATAGTTATGAACATCAGTATTTAGAGTAACAGAGTCCTTGTTTTCCATAAGCGTCTTCTTTGTGAAGATTAATATTTCAAATATGTATATGCATGGGAGTGGTAGGATTTGTAATTTCTTGAAAAGTGGTTTGCAGGACTCATGTTTGTGGGAGAGTGTTTGGTCATTGTTCCTGTATTCTTTTTGATGATAAAAGTGTGAATACTCTCTGGGAGTTTCTAGAATATGATTCTGTATTTTAGATGCGAGGACATTTGCAAAATACACTGTCTGAGGTATCTAAGTTTGAATTTGACTTAAGGATGTAAATGGTATAGCAATTCCACTTGGTAAGCTTGTTGTTTAGATCTGTGATGTGGGAGTTCCAATTTAGATCGTCTTGAATTGTCAATCCAAGGAAAGTTGTTTTTTGGGCTATTTTTACAGTCATGTGTTTTATCATCAATTATATTTGAGGCTTTTTTTTATTCACTCATCCCTGCAATGTTTAAAATAAACCCCTCTGTTCCTCGTACAGAAATTATGTTGGTAGCATGAGCTGCAGCTTGTAACTTAAGAATAGGTACTCACACAATCATAATACAGTGAAACTTCTATTTTACGCCACTCTAGGGTCAAACTGGTCAAAAAAGTGTAAAATCGAGGAAATTATTTTTAGCACTGATTTTGTTCTAAAACACTTTGTAATTCTAGAAATAACAAATAATACATTAAAACTTCATATGAAAGGAAATGAATAGAAAGTGGTTGCTAAATAGCGCGTACTTTCTCGCCCATACTTTCACGCAAAATTGCGCGAAAAATTAAAAAAAAAATTCGATAAATTGTGCTGACCTTATTTCCAAATCTATTTTTGAGAAATAGATTTCATTATGGGAAAAATCTCTAATCTTCATAATTATAGTTGTTTGAACTTTTGCAATTTTCAAAAATCAGAGTTTTCGACGAAAATGGGACCTACACCATTCTCTTTAACACCCTTCACAATATCCAACAACAAAATTTAATCGAAAACGATAAGCTATTTTTTTAAACAATTTTGAAGATGTCCGAGTTGCTTCATGTAAAGCATTCTCAGAAATTACAATATCGGTTTCAAATTCGAGGGCCCGCGATATCAGCGAGATCGATAGGGGAATATCAGTTTCGGAGAAAATTGGCTAAACGGTTTAGCCGCTAGCGTTGCTCACAAACGTTTGGCTTAAATCGATTTTTCCTTACGGACACAAAACATCGATTCTGGCTACACCACGTGTTACAGGATCCCCCCCTCCTAAATTTAGCTACTGGATTTATTAACTTTTTCGGTACCAGGGCCAGACAATAAGAGTTTTTCTGCCGAAAATTCGCCGTTTTTTTCATTACATAATTTACTCTGTACTGCGAAAGCGGTAGCGAGAAAGTAAAAACCAGCAACTGACTTATCCCTAGCGACAAACTAACTCAACAAACACACACGAAATGAAACACGTGGGCTCAGACCTGGACAGTTACTGAACCAACCGATTGAGAACATTCACCAAGATAACCGGGAGCGGTAGCTCAATCACTGCAGCGCCTCTGGCCGGGAGGTCCTAGGTTCGAGTCCTGACAGCGGCAGGATTTTCGACACTAGCTTTCCAGCTAGGTCGAATTCAGTCGCTGGGTGGAGGAGAATTCTAGCGGCTAGTGGCCGGTGCTCTGATCGGTAGTTTTCCGTGGTCTTTCCGAAGAACACCAAGCGAATGCCGTAGCAGTACCCTAACAAACGTGTCACGGTCCGCGCGCGATCTTTCCGTCCTCTTCCTTGTCCTATCCTCATCCCTTACACACACACACCACACACACACACACACAAATGCACTAATTACCATATCTGGAGACCGGTCGGGAGCTTGAGCTTGTCCCGCCAAAGGGTGTCTGCTAGTGGAGATCCGCAGGACTTACCATTTGCAGGTCGGCGCCGGATCTCGCCATCTAGCGGGAGAAGATCGCCGCCATCTCCCAAGAAAACACATGCACTACACTAACGGGACTAATGACCAAAGCAGTTGACGCGCCCGGAAACACGAAAAAATCAATCAATCAATTCACCAAGATATACTCCGATTTGTAAATAGCAAAACCATTATATTTATTTGTATCTTCACCAGCCTTCCCGAAACCGACACTGTCATTGTCGCCTTTTCTGTCAAAATGTCTGTTTAAATTAAGAGCCCTGCCGTGCAAAAAACTGATTATCGGGTTTTTAATACACATTAGAACTTCACAAGCTGGACGCAAAATCGAGGAAAACGTAAAATGGAAGAAAATTATACATTACTTATATGGATCTTTTGTGGGGACTACTCATTTATGACGTAAAATCGGGAATCGTAAAATCCCCGTTTTTAAGTCAGTTATTTATCGAGTTAACCGAAGTTTCACTGTAGATGCTGGAAATGTTGTTCCCGTCACTTGTTTCCTTATAATTTGGTTGCTACCGACATGCAATTTTTAATAGGAAGGCATGACTTGACTCGGTGAGGAAGACTTGTGCACTGTAGAATTGAACATCATGATGGCTTATAGACTGTTTCTATTTCTGCTGCAGGACCCTTTTGCATCGTGCAATGAAAATGTTCATGGAGTTGGTGCCTCGGCAGTTGGTGAGTTGAAAGAAACAATTATTCTTATGGTTGTCATCACCAGTGGTGATGCCTATGAGCCCAAGTATAAGAAGTTTGCAGATTCACCCAATAGTTTCTCCATATGTATAAGAAAAAGTGATATAGTGTTGCATATTGAATGGATGTTCCATGTAGTTCAAATCATGTCAAAGTATTGACAAGTCATGACCATTACTGGAGTTACTGGACCATTACTGAGTGGAGACTAGAAGCTAGTTGGAATGAACACTTGAACACTGTGTGTGTGTGTGTGTGTGTGTGTGTGTGCGTGTGCAAGGCAAATGAGAGAGAGAGAGAGAGAGAGAGAGAGAGAGAGAGAGGTGAGAAAAATAAGGTTTAGAGAGGGAGGGAGAGAAAAAAGAAAATTATCCAAGATAACTTGCCGTTGATCCTTTTGAATTTTGAGATTATCACATCACAAACTCCTGTAAGAGCATTGTTGGTTAAAATAATGTTCATTGCATTACATATTTTGATATAAATTGTATGAGAAACTATTCTTTCATATCATTTGGATTCGTTATTGAGGATTTTTTTCAGTAAATTTAATTGTTTGGTATGCAGTGGCTCACCCGAGGTGGGGAGGGGGGACATGTCTCATGGATTATTAGCCATCTGCCCCAGAAGCCAATGATACATATTAAACTAATGGTGATACAAATGGCACAGACTTTCTCGTAAAATTTTCTTGGTGTGGACCGGCTTTACGTTCTTGTCCCATCCCACCTTTTGCTGCCCAAAGTGAATTTTTTTGAAATTTTCTCAACAAAATTTGGAACTGTCTTTAAGGAAATGGCGTTCCTGTAAATACAAAACTTGAAGCTCTTTTTTACAGAAACCTAATATTGAGTTTGAGTATCAAATGAAATTTATTGTTCATTATCAGTTCTTTCAAAAAGGTCAAGTACATTTTTTTGAAAATTTTTGTTATCAAGCAATATTACATTCAACATGTGCAATTTAAAAATATAGAAACCAAGATTTTCTCGAATATGGCTTCAATTTTTTCTTTAAACTTTTAGTAGTGATAGCGCTAAATGTACCCTATGAGATGACATAAATGACATATTACTGTATTCTTTTGTTTTTTTCCAAAATTACAAAAATCTAGATTTTTTACTTGTGTCTCACGTGGTTAATTTTTATATTAACGGCAATTTGTTCCATGTTGTATTTATGAGTATATGTGCTTTAAATAATGCCAAATAAAGTTTCTCGAAAACTCAACAGATTCCTGTTAAAAGGAGCTCAAATTTCCACATTTTCAGAAACGCTCAAACACCATTTCCTGAAAAATGGCTCCAAATTTTTCGTTCAAACTTTTCGTATGGATAGCACTGTTTAAGATGGCATAAAATTAATTTTGCTGTATTCATTTGTTTTTTCAAAAAATACACAAATATTATTATTAAAAACCTGCTAAGCTGTTAATTTACACATTTCCAGCAATTTATATACACAATTTTATTTGGGTGTGGATATGCTTCAAATGAAGTGTTTCGAAAACCCAATACATTTCTGTGGAAAAGAGCTTCAAATTTCGCACTTACAGTAACGCTTAATCACCATTTTCGTAACCCTCCAGCGTGCCATCTGCAGACGGCAATTTCCTTTGTGTTCTAAACGAGGTATGCCCTTCCTGAACAGCATAGATTTTCCTTTCCGTTCGCGGTAAGCCGTCTCAGGACGGAAGGACTGCTTTTCCTCTCATTTGCGGTGTGCCGTCTACAGATGCTGATTGCTTGGCGGCGCTGTGCACAGTCGCTGGCAGTGTGTTACGGCGAATTTTCTGTTTCTTTTTGAGTGATTTTCGATACTAATAGTTTAATGTCGGTTAACGTGTTTCAATTGTTGTTTTTATGGAAACAATAAATTTACAATACTTGTCTTCTATGTACTACGTATCATATTGAATTATTGCGAGTGTCAGATATGCGTGGTACGTATTATTTAATTATCTGAAAAATATTTGTTGCTACATGTGTATGTCATATTTATAATAATTAATGTAATTTGTTGTAGTGACTAATTTTAATGCGGCTGCCTCGAATTGTGCTGGTTTGTCCGAGTCCGCTATTAAGGAAGAACTTCTCCAGTCAGAAGAGGAGTCCAGTGAATCGGATTTCAGTGATTCTGACGCATCGCAGGAAGACAATGATTTGAACGCCGAAAACGAAGATTTTTCAGAGTGCGACGCTTTCATTTGGGAGAATATGCACAATTACGAAGGTCAACGGGAAGTTTTCATTGGTGAGCAAGGACCCCAACACGAAGCGATGCTTTCAGTGAACATCATTTCGATATTTAAATTGTTTTTTGATTATGAGTTAGTGTGCATGATAGCCAAGGAGACCAATCGTTATGCTTCTCAGTACATGCAAAGTCGTGGCATGTTGTTTCCACTTAGATCGCGAATCAGAGACTGGAAGCCTGTAACTATAGATGAGGTGTATGTAGTTCTAGCAATATTTATGTTGATGGGCATAATCAAAAGCCAACAATGCGGTCGTATTTTTCAACAAATGCTACTATAAAAACCCCAATATTTTCGACGGTGATGTCATTAGATCGCTTTGAGTCTGTATGTAGGTTTTTTCATTTTGTGGACAACGACAAAAAGAATTCGTTTCAGGGCCCAAAAAAGCTATTTAAAATCTATCCTGTTCTTGTGCACTTGAATGAAAAATTTAAAAAGTATTATTTGCCTGGGCAAAATATTTCAATTGACGACTCACTGACATTGTGGAAAGGTCGCTTATCTTTCAAACAGTATATTCCGCTAAAAGCTGCGAAATTTGGAATAAAATCGTTTGAGCTGTGTGAATCTAGTACTGGCTATTTATGGTCGTTTATTGTGTACACGGGAAAGGACACCATTTTCGATTCTCGGCCAGTTTCATGTACTATGAATAAAACGACAGAAATTGTCTTAAATTTAATACAACCATTGCTAAATAAGGGCTACACTTTATGGATGGACAATTACTACAACTCCCCATCATTGGCTGCGATGTTAAAAAAATGGGAACAGATTGTGTCGGAACATTGCGTTTGAACAGGAAAAATGTTCCCAAAATATTTCGAGAAAAAATTGAAGCGTGGTGAGTACATCGCCCAACACTCGGGCCCCATTTCAGTGTTGAAATGGATGGATAAGAAGGCCGTTTCAATGATAAGCACGTACCACAAAGATGAATTTAAAACAGTCACCACCAAGAGAAAAGAAGAAACTAAAGACCTGTGTGCGTTATTGATTATAATAAATATATGAGAGGTAGATCTGAGAGATCAGTATTTGCAAACATACCTTATTGAAAGGAAGAAAAGCAAAAAGTGGAATATGAAAATGTTCAGAAGATTGTTAAATGTCACAGTGTTAAATACATTTATCATTTGGAAAAAGAATCATACTGCGACAAGAATCGATTCTTTGAAATTTCGTATAGATCTGGTCGAGCAGTTGCTATCTGAACACTCGCGTGACAAAAGAGCAGCGTGTGAACGCCCTTTGGCGGGTCATTCGGAACGCTTGACAGGACGACACTTCCCTGAAAGAATTCCTCCTCAAGGAGAAAAAATGAAACAACAGAAACGATGTGTGGTGTGTCACAAAAATGGAAGACGTAGAGAACCTACATTCTGGTGCCCAGATTGTAAAGTTGGACTTTGCCCTGACACTTGCTTTAAAAACTATCATACCTTAGAGAATTATTAAAACTATCTTTAAAGAATATTCATGTACTTTATTTTTAATTACATTGTATTATTAATAAACATTGTTGTAAATGAATGAAATTGTTTCAGTTATTTTAATCTGCCATTTCCTTATAATATTAATAATAATAATAATAATAATAATAATAATAATAATAATAATAATAATAATAGTTTTATTATTGAATATTTTTGCCGAGGAGGGGGAAATGCGTTACGTATACCGGTGAGGCCGGTTATGTCGGACTCTCCAGTATGGCATACCGACTAAAACCTAACCTCCTCGTTTCTCTTGGGCCGTGGTATCTTCTGCGCGGGACCGTCGTTGAGACATTACTTCACGCAGAAGATTGGCTGGGAGCACGAGCTTTCCTCTTCAGGTGGTCGCTATGGTGTTTTAGCTTTCTCTGCTTTTAGTGATATAGATTTCCGGTTTAGTACATGAGCCACGAAGTTTCGTACTGTCTTCCAGTTGTCTCTGGATTGCTGCATAGTTTGGTGTTCTATGTTTGCAGGCGTCAATTCCCGCCGCAGTTTGCTGTAGCATTTTCTTCTTTCTTCCTCCTAAGCTTTGCAGCTATATGTGGTGTGCATAGCGTCGTCGTCTTCTTCGAGGCATAGTGCGCATATCGGCCCTTGCAGCGATTTTAAATCTGTATAGATATGCTTGAAAGCTCTCATACCCTGAGAAAGCTTGCGTCAAGTAGGAGTCCATTGTGCCATGGTTTCTGCTGA
The DNA here is from genome assembly GCA_964035755.1 of Teleogryllus oceanicus. Classification (NCBI taxonomy): domain Eukaryota; kingdom Metazoa; phylum Arthropoda; class Insecta; order Orthoptera; family Gryllidae; genus Teleogryllus; species Teleogryllus oceanicus. The sequence goes on from CAXIVR010000013.1 coordinate 58,629,473, forward strand.
TTCAATCCTTGATGTTTGGGACGAGGTTGTGTGTCCATCTTGTTTTGTTCTCCAGGTCCCATCGGCTTTGCCACTGATGCAGAAGAGGGTTTGTCAACTCCGCTTTGATGTTGTCTAATTGCCTTTTGGGCAGAGTTTGTTGTTCATCTACTGTCACCCTCAGGTACATCGTCCTCCTTTCCTGGACTAAAAGATCCACTGGGGGGACACTGGCCAGGACTAAGGCTGCTCTGTCGGATACCGTGCGGTATCCTGCGATTATCTGTAGAGCCATCCTTCTCTGGATCTGTGGGAATTTTCACCGAACGGACTCTTTAGTTAGTGCTTCTGCCCGCACTGGGGCGGCATACAGCATTCTTGAGTGCACTATGGCAGATATTAACATTTTTTGTATTCACTGGGACCTCCTGAGTTCAGCTTTAGTCTGGAGAGATTAAACCAAAGATTTTACGTCCATCAGTGCAACTGTGTCTGGTACAACCATATTCAACATTGAATGAAATTGATGATGAATATTCTCAATACTAACTAATGGTATGGCAAATAATATAAACAAAGGTATCTTAAATATTATTTTTCAAACCGTTACATTTTATTAGTCACCACACATAAGAGGATATTCTTTCATGTATTTGAAACAAAGTAGTGTAATACCTCAAAACATCTCCAGTTTCCTGATAAGAGAATATAAACAAATTAAAACACCAGTCAAAACAAAAAACATTAGGATTAATAGATTACTAGCAGCATATAACTATAAAATATATAATTTTAGAAATAGAATTAACATTTTAAAAAACGAAAGAAAGAAAAGGGTGGAGGGTTAAATCATTAAATATTGCAATAATTTTGTGAATCTATGCAAGAAATTGAATGAAATGGAATTGAACAATTTTTTAACAGAAAACATGGAATGTAAGTTGAGCCGTTTCTGTCTTGCTGTTTGGAAGCCACGAAACGACTACGTGGGTTCAGGCGGGCCAAAGGGCTTAAGTACCGGGCTGCGGGGTAGAGGAGGAGGGTTAACGGCCTGGGTATGGTGCCCTGTCTATTGCGCCGCCCTGAAAGAGTATTTGCTAGCTGCCAGTACTAAGTCTCTCGCACCTCCTGCTTTGTCCAGGCTTGGGACCGGCTCTGGCTGCTGACACAAACACGCAACAGCCTCAGGCGGAGCGCGGTTATTATTACACCATACACAGGTCATTCATATTAAGCATATATTGCGCGCAGTACATATTATTGGTGGAAGGACGCATAGAGCGTCTCGCAGAGCCCGTAGAAAGGAAGCGCGGTGCCGTCGGTTGAGATGTTCTCGCTGCAGCCTCGCCGGATGGCAAACAGCTATTACTCCGTCGGCAGGTGCCGCGGACCGCACCTTCCACTTCAAGCCGCCTTCAAACGCTTCCGCACACACCCTCGCCACCGCGTTGAAGGGCTAAGCACGGCTAAAATGTTTCAATGAACATTGCTATTTAGGAAGGTTTTACTCGTCTTCAGTTTTCTTAATGTAATATTTCGGTTCCACTATTAGGAAACCGAAAAGTTGAGAATATTTTTTAAAAAAATTACTTTGGCCGGCGATAGATGCCAGCTGGCAAGACAATGGAACCAAGACCACAAAGTCAGTCCACAACAAGGAAATTAGAACGAGGAGCAAGTCTGTGTCATTCTGTAGCACCACTTGCTTAAATTTAATTATTTATCTTGGCAGAATTAATATCGATAAACATTAAAGAAACGTTAGGTGCGCGAGTGGAAAGTGCTTCAAGTGGAAGAAAAAATGATTATTAATGCTTACAACTATTTAAAAGGGAATAATCCAGGAAAACAATGGATTGTGGACAAAACAGCGGCAGCAGTCAGTGTACGTTCAACAAATGTTTTAGCAACAAGTCTACAAATTGCAAGTGGTACAATTACAACCGTCTGTCCTGGGGGGAGCCCCTTCCACACGTCTGTCCTGCGTGGGGTCTCCCTTCCCCCGTCTGCCCTGCGGGGGAAGCTGACGCGCCTTTTCGCTTGCGTCTTAGCGCGAGGGGCGGCGCAGGGGGCGCGGGGCCCGAGGCGCTTGTAAAAGGTGACGCATCTATTGAACTTTTCCCCCGGGCCGGATATACCACATTTTTATAATAGAATAATTTGATTTCTCCTCGACTCCCTGACCGTGACACTGTTTTTGTCATCGATTTCGCCGACAGGCCGTTAAAGGAGCAGGTGGGGGGCCCAAAAAGAAACAGTGTAACATTGACTTTAAAGAATGCTTTAACTCGGCAAGATGGAATGTAATTAAAAACACCCCAACAAATCAATTACGGCAATAAGGCACCCCCAAAATCGGATCTACGTATTTGAAAAAAATATGGGCTGAATGAGAATTTGGGGACAATACGGATGTCCATGGTAAATCACCGCCGTCTCAGGGTTCGGTGCGGGTCCACTTCTGGGGAAATTTCATTTATGATGTTCTTTACGCTCCCACTCCCAGAAAATAAATCATTGTTTCGAAGACGAATTCTCACGTCGCCAAAATTTTGGGAAGAGACAGTATGGTTTTTGTAATGAACCCATTGCCATGGTTATGTTGATAGATTCCGCAGGATTGCAGCCCCAAAAAAAAACAAAACTGCTCGTAACTAGCAGAAAAAAGGGAGAGAATTATCACCTCAAAGACGGTCATCACCATCACGACCCGCGATAAAAATTTGATCGATCGACACGCGCTTGTCCTTTAAAGACCATTTGACAGCCAGCAAAAAGCGGAGGTGAATGCTGCGTTTATTGATTAACCCCCAACACTGGAGGCCTAATGAAAAAAAAAGCTGTTTCGGTCGTCACTTCGGTTTTGCTCTACGGTTCCCATTTCGGCCAACCTCAGATCAAGAGCCAAACCGGCATGGTTTCAACATATCGGTTATCTGTGCTGAGAGGGCGGCGTTCCAGTCTCTAATTAAGAGCGATAGGGAATATCGATAGATATAATGGCCGTGAACGGCAGAGGAGACGACAAAGAGGCGGGGAAACAGAACTGCTTGGAACATCAGGGGGAACAGAAGAGACGTCTTTGTTAAATAAAATAAAAATTTTTAAAACACAGACAGGTTTATTCAGAGTTCGGACTACATTATCAGACAGACATCCCGTTTAAAAGAAATAAAATAATAAGGAAAAGAACATCAGCACTCCTTTTATACCTACACAAAGTTAGAAATCAAGATGGGGTTTTTGTAAATAAAGTAAAAATTTCCCAAAACGCCCGTGACATTTATATTACAAATTTACAATATCTTCTTATACCCACTTTCCCAAATTACATTTACATTTCTCGAAATTTCATGAATTTAATTTACTTAATGATTTAGTAAAATGTCACCCAATTATTATTCGAATTACTTTGAATACATCTATGACCCTTTCAAATTTTCATTTAAAATGATAATGCCTAATATTTAGATTCTTTTGAAAATTTTAAATTTTGCTATCTAAAGCATCTGAGTTTCTTCATATTTTTACAGGTTGAAAAAATTTTACCTCAAAATACCCAATATATCTCTCTAACAACTAGTTACACCGATAATGCTCATACTCTGCTAAAGGGGAAGTTTTTGCAACACTGCCTTTGCTTTTTGTTTTCCCAAAATTTAAAATTTCCAAATAACCAAATTTAAATATCCATGGTAGTTTTCATCAATGTTATCACCTCCCAATCTCATCTACAAAAAAACAAGTATCAATTGTTTCATTTTTACTATATTTAGTTTCAGATTTTGTCAAATACAAATTTTAAATACAAATGATATTAAAAAAATGAGGTCACTATAACAATTTTGAAATCTTCCCAAGAAATTTTAACTGTAACTTATGTCGGTCGTGTTCTAACAATATACAAAAGAGCACCTATAATTTCCCTATATCTTATTTTTGATATCATTTTGGGCGGGTTTCCCAATTTTTTAAATTTATTTCCCATTGATGTATTATCAATTTTTTTTAATGTTATAGATACTAAAAAAGATTCAATATGTTCCTGACTGAGCTTCATTACATTCTTCCAATAATCATAATTAATAATTCCAAGATAGTTTTTCACTTCACTTAAATTTTTCATTCCAAACCGTTTACAGAATGTTTTTAATTGTCTTAATTTTAGTTCTGTTTTTGCAACAAATTAACAAATCATCAACAAACATAATTAAAAAATTATCATTCCATCTCTTTTAAACGTAAAACAGTAATCATAATTATTTTTTGAAAACCAACCACCCAAAAATTATCAAACAATCATAAAACGGGATTTCTCAAACCATACAATGTTTTATATAATTTAAAACTTTACCCGGGCCATCTTCAAAACCCTTTTTGCTTGTTTTAAGACTTCGCAAATTTTACCATTAAGAAATGCTGTTTCACATCCATTTGTTCAATAATTAACCCTTTTTTGACAACAATATGAAAGCAATTTTTTCAATTTTTGCATTTTTGCAACTGGTGAATAAATATCATTAAATTTTCCCTTTTTAAAAACCTTTTTGCAACTAGTCTATTTATAACTGTTATTACCTTTTGTAAAATCCACTTGACTCAAAAATTTTTATCATCAGGTTTTTCAACAATGCCCAAAGTTTTATTTTTTTTCTAAACATTCCATTTCTAGTTATTGCCTGTTTCCCAAAACTCAGATTCATTACTATTCATCCTCCTCAAAAATTTGGACTACTGGCTACAATAAAATAAATCACATTATTATAAGTGTAGCTGTCTTTAATCTATTGGGTATTGTGCTTCTTTTGATCTCCTTAATTTTTGTTCCTGATCTTGATTATTTATATAAACCCCTTTTCCCAATACTTTTTATTTTTTTTCTTTTAATTTTGATTCCCCACTTTTGCAATCAGACTCATCTGAATATTAAAATTTCCCAAATCATTGTCTTTAAAACCCAATACATTTAACATTTTCTTCTATGACATCAACATGTCTAGCAAAATTATTCTGTTGTTTACTAACACCCTATAACCGATTTCACTGTAACCTAAAAAACCCCTAAATCAGCTTTCGATCCCACTTAGATTTTCTCAATTGTTCTGGTACTTTACAAAACCACTCCCCCTAAACGTAAATGTTTAGCATCGGGGTTTTTTTGAAAAAAATTGTAAGGTTTTTTTTTCAATATTAGCTAATGTTCTATTTTTAAGATATAGCCCTATTTTACCGGCCAAAATCTTCTATCTACTTTTTTTCAGAAAAACATCGGAATGTCCATAATTGATCTAAATTTTTTTCAGCCGACCATTCAATTCATGTACATAATGACAAGCATTCAAAATTTTTTTTTAATTAAATCCAAAAAATTTTTTTGTTAAATATTCTTTACCATTATCAATCTCAATTTCTTTATAGTTTTACCAGTCAGATTTTCAACTTATTTTTTTTATTCTATAAACTCATAAACTTGATCCTTTATTTTATGGTATAAACTCATCTATTTTACTATAATCATCAATAAAAAAGAAAATATCTTTCCCAATAAAAAAACCGTTGTTGCGGGGCCATTTAAATTATGAACAATTTCTAAAATTTCTTTTGCACCACTTCATTGTTTTAAAATAAATTATGCATTATATTTTTTTAAAAAATTTCATTTCTAAATTTGATTTAATATTCTAGGTATACCATCTAAAAGTTGATCTTTACACAATGTTTGCAAAGTTAAAATTTAATGCCCTAATACCATGCTATTTTCTTTTTATGTAATACCACCTTATTCTCGCCAGGGATATAATTAGTTTTAACATTGAGGAACTGTCATTTTATACAATCTTCCTTCTTCCCCAAACCCCAATTAATCGTGATTTTGATTAAAAAATTTTTTAATTTTACCCCCCCCCCTGGATTTTTCAATAAGATTTCTATCCATTTTTTCAAATAAAAATATTTCGATTTCAATTGGAATTTTTTTCCATAAATAAAATAGCTAATTAATGTCCCAATTTTTAGTTTTAAAAAATTTTCCATCTCCAATTTTAAATCTAAGGTTTTAAAAATTTTAAACGAAAAATATTCACTTTTTAATTACATGATCTGTTTTCCCCATATCAATAACCCGTCAATTTGTAATTCATTTTTTTTACTCCTTTTTACACGCCACCAGGATTGAATTTCTGTCAGAAAACAATTATATTGCGTCCATTCTGTCGATAGCTGCCTCTCCCGCCTTGATGCTCACCGCCTCTTGATCCATCCGACCACGTTGCCAGTCACCATAACCTCCATGCTGCTCGCCTCGTCCACGTTGCCAATTATTAAACTCCCATACTGCTCGCCTTGTCCACGTGCCAGATTATAACTTCCATGCTGCTCAATTGATCACGTTGCCAATTATTACCCCCTTTTGTTGATTGAAATTTCCTCGATTTTTTCCCTCTGTATTGTCGATTTACACGATCCCAATGGTGTGCATTTGGATGATAAACAGGTTCAAAACATTTACAGCAAAGAGCCATAGAAAAAAATAAAACCGGAGTGAGGAAGGGGAAAAAGCGAACCTGATACTTGGCGAGTTTGGACTATAAACATTAGATCCGGCTGTGATTTAGAAACATTTTGAAAGTTATCCCAGTGAAATCGCGTCAGGCAATAAAAAGTTATTGAAATTTTCGTATTTCGCATGTTTGTGTTAAGGAAAATATTAATGGAGTCCATTGTTGGAGCGATGAAACGCTTATAAAGAAGAGGGTTTTCGAATACTGCAAGAAAACGCGATAAGATATCAAATTCAGACTTTCGGGAGGAAAAGAAGAAAATTAGCTGCATCAGGTAAAATTTATCCCATTTAAATATCTTGACGGGAAGTATCAAATTTTAATAAAACAGATAAATTAATTCAAGATGAGAGCGATTAGCGAAAAATGCAGTGCTTTCCCCATTTCACATTAAAAAACGGAAACGGGGAAAAATAAAAGGATTTTGACCAAAAGAAAACAAGAGGAGAAATCAAATTTAGGAAATTCCCGGGAGAATTTTATCAAAACTAAAACGGAAATAAAGTGTTTGGAAAACGTTAGAAATTAAATTTTTTGAAAAACCCTAAGGTGACGCGATCGCAGTTATCGAGCGATCGGGAAAAGTCCCTGAAGCAAGGATAAATGTTAGGTTGAAGAAGTTTTTCCAGAATGTGCCTGGATTTTGGTGAAAGCAGGATGTGTGTTCGCGTAGGCGATTCTTGAAAATTTTGTAAAGTGCGAAGTTAGGAACATCATCCGAAATAGTAACCGGAATATTTTACGTACGTTGTGTAAAGTCGGAAAGAAATTTATAAAAGAAAGGGAATTTTCGAACTATTCTATTGGGCAACGCCCGCTGGACTTGAGAGCGAGCGGCGGTACGAGAAATTTGCAACGGTGGGGAGGGGACGTTGCATTGATAATTAGAGGCGGGGAATTGATTAGGAATTCAGTGAGATTTTAATAATTGAAGGGTATATAAAAAAGATGGCAGCGTGAACCTGACACCATGGAGTGAACTGTGATGCGTATGCGAGTGTTCGGAACTGATGGCGAAACGGAGGCGCTGCTGGCGAATAATCACCCCAGACACGCAGATTCGTCGCAGAGGCAAAGCATACGACAAAGTATTTTGACATTTGTTTGTTTTGTTTTGATTAAGAAAGCTCTGTCGAAGACCAACCCTTTAATTGGTAGATTTTAAGACGGAAATCTCGACAGAATGCATTCTGGGGTTTAGTTATATGTGTGAATGGTATTTGTTTTTTTTTGTAATAGTTTGTGTGAATGAAAGAGTATATATATCTATGTATTGTGTATTGAGGGAGGAGAAATGTTTATTTTGTTTTGTTTTGATGCTGGGTTGTATTGATGTGTGCCGTCAGAGGTCCCAGTGTTGTTGCAGCACAAAAAAAGTAAATTGAAAAGAAAATGATAACGGAGGCGATTGAATAAACTTCATGGCTATTTGGGGGCATGATTCGCAAAATCAATATGTTTTTCGAATCATTTACGTAGTTTAGACTGATCCACACGCGTGAGCTAGATTTTGCTCGCGTCTGTACAGACGCACCGCAGACCACGCCCAGGTGGGGAAAAAGGGCCGGGTAAGTTTAGCAGAGGGGCAATTGTGAGTAGGAAAGGGGAAAGTATTATATGGCAACCCAACGCGAGGCTAGTGTTTATTGGTTTGTTCGAAAAGAAGGGCCCAGAGCGGGGCAATTTATTAAACGTAACAGTATAACGCCGGGGCGTAAGAGGCCGCCCAACCCAATTAAGTGACCGCCCAACGTGGGCAGGTTTAATATATGGAGGAGGAAGGGGTGAACCGCCCTATTACATGTGGCACCAACGTGGTGGGCTGGGGTTGAGCAGGTACTCAAGGAACGTGTGGATCAGGGGTGTTAACGCAGTAATCGTTATCAGTGTCAGTGGCTATGGAAACGAGAAGCGGAATTGGTCGGTGAGCGCGTCGGACCGAAACTATTTCGTTCGAGAGGGGACGACGAATATCAACCTTAGACGAATTAGAGGTAGAAGGAGGGTAACATTGCAAAGGGCAGGGGCAGTAATGAGCCAGAAGCAGGGGGTAGTTCCAGGGGGAGAAGAGGACCCCGGGAACCTACGATGGCAATGTTGTTTCAATTCGCAAGGAATGAAAGCCGATAACATTCGAGAGGCAGGAGAATTTGCAAGAGATGGGCAGTAATTTGCAAGAGATGCAGCCAAGATAGAAGAACGTAGCGCTGGGATGGAAAGTAACGTTCAGAATAAATTTGAGGAGGTGGCGAGCAGAACCGGACAATAAATTTCACGTTGAAGTTGCAGTGTGAATTACATTCGGCAGTTTCGAGTTTTCCCGGAAGAAGTTAACGCATTTAGCGAATCAGCTGCGCGGTTGTCGCAATTAAAAGGGAACGCTAAAAATATAGAAGAGAAACCCGAAACGCGTTGCGTGGTGCAAAAAGGGTTTTTAAACCAACAGATTAGTTCCGAAGGGGAGGTAAGTCGACAGTGGGCACCTTGCAACAATCGGTGCACTCGCAAGAAGCGCGTTTAGTTGACGTCGCCAGGACGTTCAAAATGCAGGAAACATCACTGCGACAGGACGCTCGATTGAAAAAATTGAGGAATGGGTCTGCGGATGGACGAAAAATTCGATCGACAATCCAGGCCGAAATCGACATTAAAATCGGTAGGCGCAGGGCCGACAGCCGAAATCGACGAAGCATTCTTCGAAAGATCGAGGAACTTGAACGACAGGTGTTCACGCGCGTAGGGTAATGGCAACGGTGGTATGATGGCATCCACGTTACCCAAATTTATTTACGATTCCATGGCAAAAAGCAAGGAGGCGTATTCGTTCCTAACGCGCGGGAGAATTACTCAGTGTAAATAATATACCGGATGGGATGAAACTAACACGAAGAGGCGTCGAAGAGGCGTTAAGTTCAAGGCGCAGTATTGGTGGCGCTTTGACGCCGACGCCACGTACATGGGGGAATGGCGCGCCAAATTTTTGGAAAGATATTGAATCAGCACCAAAAATTTCGGCTGAAGATAGGTTGATGTCAGAACGCTATAGGAAGGGAAGTTCGGAAAGCATGAGTGACTTTGTCACGCGAAAGTGCGCATTTAAGGTGTGCAGCAGGATTTTAACCGGCCGAAATTATCCGAATTCTAATCCGACAGATGCCGAACGGTATTCAAAAACCTTTTTGAACAACATGCCAGATACCATCGACCCCTGATCGGGGCGGGGAGCAGATCTGACCAGGCGAACGACGGAATGAGCAAGACGCGCAGGAGGGACGCGGTCAAAGTTCCAGTAACGGGAATAGGAATAATCGGTATTCTGGGGAGGATATCGGCAGGAGAACGTATGCGCAATTGAAGCCCGTGGTGATGATAAATCCAGTAGGCAAGCACAATCGCGTAATGGACAGGCACAAAACAAACGAAGCCGAAAGAGGATAATAGGCAACGTTCGGGATGAAACGAATGGTGCGAGAAGAAAGAAGTCAGGTAATTGAAGCAGGCGCAATACCAGATGGGTGGGAGAAGAAAGAAGGAAGACAGGAAACTAGAAACGTTTGGGACGAACAGGTGCCAACCTAAAGAGGATAGCGACGATCCCGGACAGGGGGATAGCGCAGCAACGATCATCGTTGAAGGGGAGGGATGCCCGGAAGAAGTAATGAAGGGAAACCTGCAATGTCTATTATTGCGAGGGTATGCTAGGGAGAGAAGTACGAGCGCTGGTAGACTCAGGCAGTGTGAGGCAGTGTCGGAAGAGTTCTGTAACAAAGACTGAAGGAAGGGCGCATGTTGGTTGAATTCCCGACGCGGAAACTACAGCCCATGTGGCAAACCGAAAAGCGGCGAATACCACCGGGAAACAAGTCTGGTTAGAGATTGATGTCGGAGGGGTGACCATTGAGGTAGCAGCAGTCGTCATTCGGGGGCTGATCCGTGACGTCATCGTTGGGATGGACGCTTGGGGCTTATGCCGCCGTCGACGTAGGTGCTAGGGGGACGCTACGATCGAGAGGTTTATTGGGAAACAGTCCAGTGATCGCTGAACCCGATGAGGCGGAGGTAGCAGGGGATGAGATGCTGGCCGCATGGAAGAGATCCTCCAGAATGGATAGGGCCGCGGAAGGAGTCATGGACTTGGGAGACTGTCCCGCAAGAATTCGAAACGTTGCCGGGGTTCGCAGAAATTTCGAGAATCGTCAGAGCCGGTGAAGGCTACAAGTTTTCGTTACAGCTCAAGGACACTACACCGTTTACTGCCAGGCAATATCCCGACCGCAAATGTGGGGAACAGGTCGCAAGCTAGTGGAAGAAATGGAAGAAAAGGGGGTTTAAAAAGGGGAATTACCCATATGTCAGTCCATTGGTCGGGTAATAAAAGGAATGGAGCATTCGCATCTGCCTGGGTGCGAGAAATTAAACCGGGGTTTCTTTTTCCACGGTAGAGACGCCACCTACGATAAATGAGATGGTGATGAAGTTGGGCGGGCTACTATTTCGTGCGCCTGATTTTTCATCCGCGTACTGGCAGATGAGGTCGGGGACAGTCAGCGTTATATAAGTTTCAAATTTGAGGGAACATGTACTCGTTCCGACGACTGCCATTCGGATTAAAGAATCTGGGGGCTGCGCTGATCCGCTACAAATGACGTAATCCCGCGGAGCCAAGGAAACCCTGGTAATGTATGTCGATGACATTTTTATTTTCACCAGACATGCATTCCCATCTCAGCAGCTTTAAAGGGAAATTGTTTTGAAATTTTAAAGAATATAACTTGAAACTGAAGTTGGGGAAGTGTGAGTTCTGCCGCGAACGTGTACAGTTGAGGGAATGAGATCTCCGCACGGGGATGAGGATGCAAGTGAGTAAAGAGAAGTAATTCAGAAGCTACCGCCGCCGAAGAACGTTCGAGGGCTGCGTCGATGTCGGTGTATGCAATTACTTTTGCGCGTTTTGTGAAAAATTACTCTAGAAGGTCGGGCCCTTATTGCATTTACTGAGGAAAGGGAGCAAGTGGCATTTTTCGCAAAATGCCAGGAGGCATTTGAAGAACTAATAAATGCGTTCGAGCGCACTTATGTCGTGGAATACCCAGACTTTCATCCGGCCAAGCTGCGGAAAAGGGCTCAGGGACATTTCTATCGGGGAACGTTTAGTGTAGGGGAAGTTTTGATCCGTTCCTACATCGTCTTCCTCCGACCAGAAATTGTTTCAAGTTCTTTCCCATCTATGACGGTCCGTACAAAGGGGAAAGGGTCTGAAAATAACAATGTTTTGTTGGAAAACGATGGGCAGGAAATAGGTGTTCAAAATGTATATAACATTAAACCCCATAAGAAAAGATAGTTTGATGTCACTTTACGAAAGTGTGCGTTGATTCAGAGGGGAAAAGGGAGTGGAATAGGGGTATGTGTTATTTCTATGCAAAGTGTTAGTAAGTATTATTTTAATTTTCTTTAGCAGTACGAAGATTGTTTAGCAGTAAGTAGTTGAAGTATTATCTATGGAAAGAAACGATTTATTTGTGTGTTGTGAAATGAGTTTCAGGTATAGTGACAAGTGCGAGTAAAACGACGGTGTTACGAGCCTATGCAGTGCTAAGTAAACATTGGCAGGTTCGTCCGTCGCGACTTTGCCAAGTACGTGTGTTTGTGTATACTCCGCCGAGCATTGTTAACGAGCTTCAAGTTCACGGTCAAGGTCAAACGTAGTGAGCACAGTAGAGGGGGAAAAAAAGCAAGCATAAACTTTAGATGTTGGCTCGTCCCGCACTGCGCAACATCTTAGGCGGGGGGGTATGTAATGATTTAAACGATCCCCAATGGTGTGCATTTGGATGATAAACAGTTCAAAACATTTACAGCAAAGACGCCATAGTAAAAAAATAAAACCGAGTGAGGAAGAGAATAAAGCGAACCTGATACTTTTTGCGAGTTTGGGCTATAAACATTAGATCCGGCTGTGATTTAGAAACATTTTGAAAGTTATCCCAGTGAAATCGCGTCAGGCAATAAAAATTATTGAAATTTTCGTATTTCGCATGTTTGTGTTAAGGAAAAAAATTAATGGGGTCCATTGTTGGAGCGATGAAACGCTTATAAAGAAGAGGGTTTTCGAATACTGCAAGAAAACGGATAAGATATCAAATTCAGACTTTCGGGAGGGAAAAAAAGAAAAATTTGTTTCATCAGGTAAAATTTATCCCATTTAAATATCTTGACGGGGAAATATCGAAATTTTAATAAAAAAGATAAATTAATTCAAGCAAGAGGAAGCGATTAGCGAACAAATGCAGTGCGTTCCATTTACATTCAAAAAAGGAAAACAGGGAAAATAAAGGATTTTGACCAAAAGAAAAAAGAGGAGAACATCAAATTTTAGGGAAAATTTCCGAGAATTTTTTCAAAACTAAAACGGAAATAAAGTGTTTCGGAAAACGTTAGAAATTAAATATTTTGAGAGAACCAGGGACGCGATCGTCAGTTATCGAGCGATCGGAAAAGTGGTGAAGCAAGGAAAAATGTTAGGTTGAAGAAGATTGCCAGAATGTGCCTGGACTTGGTGAAAGCAGGATGTGTGTTCGCGAGGCGATTCTTTAAAATTTTTGTAAAGTGCGGAAGTTATGAACATCATCCGAAATAGTAACCGGGAATATTTTTCGTACGTTGTGTAAAGTCGTGGAAAGAAAATTTCATAAAAGAAAGGGGAATTTTCGGGAAATATTCTGAATTCGGCAACGCCCGCTGGACTTGCGAGAGCGGGGCGGCGGTACGAGAAATTTTGCAACGGTGGGGAGCGGAGTTGCATTGATAATTAGAGGGGCGGAATTTGATTAGGAATTCAGTGAGATTTTAATAATTTGAAGGGTATATAAAAAAAAGATGGCAGCGTGAACCGACACCATGAGTGAACTGTGATGCGTATGCGAGTGTTCCGGAACTGATGGCGACAACGGGAGGCGCTGTTTGGGGGTGAATAATCACCCCCAGAACGCAGATTCGTCGCAGAGGCAACGCATACGTGAGCCAAAGTATTTTGACATTTGTTTGTTTTGTTTTTATTGAAGAAAGCTCTGTCGAAGACCAAGCCGGGAATTGGTAGATTTTAAGACGGAAATCTGACAGAATGCCTGGGGTTTAGTTATGTGTGAATGGTATTTGTTTGTTTTTTTTGTAAATAGTTTGTGTGAATGAAAGAGTATATATATCTATGTATTGTGTATTGAGGGGGGAGAAATGTTTATTTTGTTGTTGTTTTTGATGCTGGGTTGTATTGATGTGTGCCGTCAGAGACTAGTGCGTCAGCACTAAATAGTGCAAATTGAAAAGAAACATGATAACGGAGGCGATTGAATAAACTTTATGGCCATTTTGGGGTCTGATTCGCAAAATCAATATGTTTTTCGCAATCATTTAGTAGCATTAGACTGATCCACACGCGTGAGCCAGTGACCTGCTCGCGTCTGTACAGACGCACCGCAACCACGCCCCAGGGAGTGAAAGGCCAGGTAAGCTAGCAGAGGGCAATTGTGAGTAGGAAAGGGGAAAGTTATTATATGTGGCAAACCCAACGCGAGGCTAGTGTTTATTGGTTTGTTCGTAAGAAGGGCTAGAGCAGGGCAATTTATTAAACGTAAAGTATAATGTGCCGGGCGTGAGAGGGCCAACCCATTACAAGTGACCGCCCAACGTGTGGGCAGGTTTATATATATAAGGAGGAGAGGAAGGGTGAAACCCGCCCTATTACAGTATTGTCCACCACGTTTCCAGGACCCTCTGCCTCTACCAGTCTGATAATAATGACTTTGCTCCTGTTCGCCATGCCTATCTTGCTTTCAGTTGAACGCATTGATCTTGATTTAAATTTTCATCGTCGTTCTCACCTTAATTTTCTGGGTCTTACTTTTCACAAATTCCACTGTTTTGTCTTCCTCTTTCAGAACATCAATTAAATCACCAATATAACTGTACGATTCTGGCAGTGTTCTCAACATGTAGTCCAGTTTTTCTTTTGCTGATACTTTAGCGCCCGTCATTAAAATCTTTTAACCTCAATTTATCTAACTTGTTTCTGCAAACAATCTGTAATGCTGTTGATTCTTTGGAATACATTTCGTCAAACTTCTTCATGATTTCATAAGCAGTTTCTTTGTCACTCACGAACTCGAATTGTTTATTTGTAATAGCACTGTATATGTAATTTATAGCCTTTAAATTGCACTCATCCCAATCTTCTTTGTCTGTACTTGTTTTCTCCTTTTTGATGACTGAATAGGACTTTTTCAATTTTAAGTACACAATAACACGCTTCTTCCAATTTCCATCACCATCAAACACTGGTATTGTAACATCTGACATTTTTCTTTCTGTTGAATATGCTTGAAATTCACTTCAAATCTCTATAACTACGCTCTGCTACCATGTTAAATAAAATAAGAATACTTGTACACACACAGACAAGTTATTCACGAGTTCGGACTACATTATCAGACAGATATCACAGTTACAAAAGAACTAAAATAATAAGGGAAAAGGAACATCATGCACTCCCTTATATACCTACACAATAGTTCGAAAGTAATATCATAGATGGCGGTTGTGTAATATAAATGTATAATATTCCAACAGTCTTCCAAAGGAAGATGGATATACTGATTGATTCCTACAGTTGAATCGTGGATCGACTCGAAAGCACGGAGGTAAATTATTACCTCACGCAGCTTCTAACAGGAGATGGTTGCTTCACTGTCTGTCTTCACAGGGTCTAACTGGATGATACCACTGCATTGTCCCGTTGTGGTCTTGATGTCGAGGGCGCTGAACACATGTTTTTCAGACCCACGTTTCGCACCTCAACGACTAGCCACTGCCGAGATACTTGGTACAGGCCAGTTGACTTCAGAAAACGTAGTTTCATTTATGCTTCTTCTGGCAGCAATTGAGGGCGTGGTGCAATTTTGCACAAGAAGTATTGTTTCTAATTGAGGCGCCTTGAGAAAGGAAGGATATTTCATGATTCCTCACATGACTAACTTCATGTGACTAGGTCACTACCCACTCTCCGTGAAGTAATGCCTATAGGCGGTCCGCGAAGAGGATGGATGAGAAGGGAAGTTCGGTTTAGTGAGTAAAACTTCATACGCTGGATAGTAGGACTACCCAGAGATTTTTTATAATTTCACAAACTCTGTAAAAAAACCTTTCTTTAATTATTGGAGAAACAAAAGATGTTGGCAAAATGGATTTAGGTCATTTTAAAGAGTGCAATTATCGTTATTCTTATGGAAAAGTTGAAGAAAAAATTTGGAGCCAGTTTTGAGAAAATGGCGTTTGAGTGTTTCGAAAGGCGAAAGGATATAGCCGGATAAGGCGGTAAAACTGCCTCTAAATCCAAATCGATCGCGATGCTATGAAAGAATACCAATGACGTAGATTCACAAAAATAAACAGCCTCTAGGCAACTATTGGAGAGATACGAGAAACGGATTTGCATTTTTATTTTTCAGCATTTATTCCATATATCAGCTGAAAAAAAATTGAGAGACTCGGAAACAAAGCTGAATTTGAATTATTTTATAGGAGGATTTTGACGCCAAATTCATAAAGAAAAAAAAAAAATTGAAATTAATTTTCGACGTGATAACCTTTGGGGTACTTTCAATTTTTTCTTCTAAATCGGGTTCTATAATATATTTTTTTAATTTTTGAACAAAGTGATTTAGTAAAAAAATTATAACTAATTTTTCAGTTTTTGAAATTTGCTCTAAATGGCATTGAAAACTGTTTATCCGATACTTAAACACGACAGAACTCGAAATCTTATAGGTTTTACATCCATTAGCTATCAAACTCAATCGGAATATCCTGGGTGGCCTCTTGCGCATCCGACTGCAGCCAATGAGCTTCAGGCACCAGTGTGGTCATAATATTAGCGTCGTGGCCCACGAAAGAGAAAGGCCTACGCCCAAGAAGCCATTTTATGTGAAGTAAGCAAAGCCGTGCCATGGTCAAAGCTTGTGTATACTTGACGGTGCTTTATTTATTTATTTATTTTACGTCAAAAAACAGTTAAAAACTGCGTATGACGTGCTATGGGGAAAAGTGAATTGTGTGCACATTTTCAAAATTCTGTGATCCCTAAGTCATATACTACTGTAATGATTTACACGATCCCCTGATAGTATGCGTTTGGATAATAAACAATTTGAAAACATTTACAGCAAAGGCGCCATAATAAAAAAACCGATTGGGAAGAAAATAAAGTGAACCTGATACTTGTGCAAGTTTTGACTCACAGACATTAGATCCGGCTTAATTTAGGAACATTTTAAAAGTTATCCCAGTAAAATCGCGCAGGCAATAAGAAGTGATTGAAAATTTCATATTGTATATTTGTGTTAAGGAGAATATTAATGGAGTCCATTGTTGGAGCGATGAAACGCTTATAAAGAAGAGGGTTTTTGAATAATGCAAGAGAACGCGATAAGATATCAAATTCAGACTTTGGGGAAAAAGAAGAAAATTAGCGGCATCATGCAAAATTTATCCCATTTAAATATCTTGACGGGAAGTATCAAAATTTTAATAAAACAAATAAATTAATTCAAGCAAAAGTTTAGCAAGAAGAAGCGATTAGCGAACAATTGCAGTGCGTCTCTGTTTCACATCCAAAAACGGAAAATAGGGAAAATAAAAGGAATTTGACAAAGGAAAACAAGAGGAAAACATCGAATTTTAGGAAATTGTCGAGAATTTTGATAAAACAAAACGGAAATAAAGTGTTTCGGGAAACGTTAAAAATTAAATATTTTGTGAGAACCAGCGACGCGATCGTCAGTTATCGCGATCGGGAAAAGTGTTGAAGCAAAAATAACAATGCTAAGTTGAAAAAATAAGAGAGAACGTGCCTAGACTTGGTGAAGGCAAGACGTGTATTCGCGTAGGCGATGTTTGGAAATTTTTTAAAGTGCGAAGTAATGGACAGAATTTGCAATAGTAACTGGAATACTTCATGTAAATTATTTAATACTTCGTGAAAAGGAATTTCATAAAAAGGGGGTTCGAATTATAGAAATTCGGCAACGCCGCTGGACTCGCAGAGCAAACGATAATGAGCGTGGCGATGAGAAATTTTGCAACGGTGGGGAGCGCGACGTTGCATTTACGATTAGTGGCGCGGAATTCAATTCGACCGAGATTTTCAAATAACTTGGAATATTTATGAAAAAAGGTGGCAGGCGTGAATTCCGACATGTTACGTGAACAGTGATGCGTACGCGAGTGTGTTCCGGAACTGGTGGCGACAACGGAGGCGCTGTTGTGCGTGGATAATCGCACAAAAACACCCGGATTCCCTGGAAGCAGCATCATACGTGAGCAAGTATTTGACATTTTTTTACGAAGTGGAAGAACGCTCTGTCGAAGATCAAGCATGTGATTAATAGATTTTAATACGTAAATTTGACAGAATGCATTCTGGGGTTTTAATCATATGTGGAATGGCATTTGTTTTTGTTTGTTGTAAATAATCTGTGTGAATGAGAAAGTATATGTCCATGTTTCGTGTATGGTGGAAGAGAATTATCTATTTGTTGTTGTTTTGTTGTTGGGTTATGTCGATGTGCGTCAGAGGCACCAGTGCTATTACAGCACTAGATATTGAATTGAAGGAAAAATGAGAAAAGAGGGAATTTGAATAAATTTCATGGCCACCTTTGGGGTCAGTGATTTGTAAAATCGATATGTGAGCACTAGAACTGATCCACGCACGTGAGCGCAGTAACTTGCTCGCGTCTGTACAGACGCACCGCAGACCACGCCCAGGTGAGTCAAAAGGCCAGGTAAGCTAGCAGACGGGCAATTGTGAGTAGGAGAACGGGAAGATTATTATATGTGGCAACCCAACGCGAGGCTAGTGTTTGTTTGTTTGTTTGTTTGTTTATAAGAAGGGCTAGAGCAGGGCAATCTATTACAAGTAGCAGTTTAATGTGCCGGGCTTGTGAAAGTATTACAAGGGCTGCACAACGGTGGGCTCACTAGGCCGGTGTACGGACACGCGCCGCCGGCACCGTTACACTACTTATATTTTGAATTTGAAAGGAGAAAAAACTCCATGTAGTAAAATCTATTTTCAAGGATAAATAAGCAATAAATTTTGAGTTTTGAAAGGAGAAAAACAAAAACTCCCATGTAATAAAATCTATTTTCAGGCATCAATAGCAATAAAATTTTGAATTTTGAAAGGGGAAAAAACTCCATGTAATAAAATCTATTTTCAAAGATAAATAAGCAATAAATTTTGCTCTTATTACTCCTGCGCGACAACATGGAAACGATAATTTGAATAATTGTATTTCCCACTGAATTCTAGACGAAGTGCACAGAAAATGAAGTTACATTTATTGATTTTCTTGATTATCGAAGTGATCGTTAGTGTTATACGCGATATTTGGGTGGTATTTTGTTTTGTGCTATTAGTATTACTGAACATAATTTTCCAGAGGCAAAATTATAATCTGTGTGATACTGAATTGATAGCGTACGATAGTCTGAACGCTTTAATTCAACAAGCCAGGACTCAGGCCACAGCACGGCTTTGCTGACATCACATTCGCGCCTAGGCCTTTCTCTCCCCGTGGACTGACGGAGCTGACGTCATCAGAGTTACGTGACGCGCGTCAACGCTCGTGTGATACAGGCCTTACTTTGAGTGCTTTTTTTATGTAATTTAGTTTTATTCAATGCCATTGATGAATAAATATGTTCATCTTGTGGATATTTGCGTGCTATTTACGTATCCATTAGTTTGCATCTATTATGTTAGTTTGCAGACGAAAATGTGAACAGTAAGTATAAATAGGGCATTTTATTGTAAGCACGATTTCCGCTTATGACGTTCCAAATCTCCGATCCTCGACAAACTTACAAACGAGATTTCACTGTATAAAAAGGACGCAAAAAACCCTGAGTTATTACATAAATATTGACCTTATTTACAGCACTTTGCAGGAAAATGTATTTTGTTTCCTTAGTTGAGGTACAATACTATTTTGAAAATGACAATGACTACCTATCACAAAATCTGAATAGAGATCTCTCTTTCGTTGTTCCTTTCTTCTACCCAAAACTCGCTAATCTCTAAAATCTTCATTAGGGGAAAGGCAAATTTAACTGACATACCACGCCAAAATCAATTAGAAATTTATACTTGGTAATTCAAGTAATGTGGCTGAGGTTAGAGAATTTCCGTTGCAGTCTCAATTGTAGTCTGATTATGAGACAGTTGTTACATATTTTCAGTTTTGGGAAAAATTATTTTCTTCAAGTTTTGATTGGAAATTTGGAGAATTTATGTTAATTTTGTCTAAAGTAATACCAGTGAATACACTAAGATCAAGCATTAGATACATGAAGCCACTCTTAGTTGAAAATTCAAATTTTGGGGAAAGTCTTAGAATGGAGGACACAAGGTCCTTCACATACGTGAGCATATCTGATCATGATTTTTAACCATGTTTCAATGCAAATTGACATACTCATACAGACTGCATATCAGTGAATTCAGAGCTAGTATTAATTTTTAATGTAAACGTGAAGCTCCCAAAAATGAATTCTAAATTTCTTTAAATCTGTGTCTGAAAACAGGATAAAAATTCATATTAACTTGAGAAACATTTTCTCTGCTTTTGAAATTCATCACAAATCATTTAGATTTAGATATGCACTGGGACTAACACAAGAAGACAGAAGAGAGTATGTCCTCCCTCATACAAAAGTGTCCACTGATGCACTACAGTCACACTTGTGTCAGAAGAACGGTCCTGCAGTTTACATTCTCCTCACTACAGCTGAGAAGGATTTTCGCAGATAATAGACTAAATTTTAATCAAAGCATGAAAGCATAAGAGGGAAAAAATACAGCTCTTTAAATATGAGGTGTTTATGGACATTTATTCCCATTTGAAGAACGGAGCTTGTGGCTCAGGACGAAGTCACTTGCCTTTACCAAGGTCCTGGTTAGATTCCCGACAATTCATGTGAAATTTGTTCCAATAAAAAAAGTATGCCTGCCTCACAGGGCCAGTCCAACTCCTGTGAACCTTCCTAAGACCTACTACTGTCCTAATTTCTTCCCAATTCTGGCCGCTGGGTAGTGACGCAGGAGCGTGTGTGAGAGGTGCGTACACGGACATGCTATCTGGAGGTCCTCTTCACGATTTCTGACACAACTTACACACTAATGTTATAATATAAAGAATAGTTTAATGGAGGATTACTCCATAAAACAACGTTCTACGCCGGTTTTGGCCTAGAGGACTTTTTTACAGAAATAAAGCGACGTTCTTTTTATTGTAGTGACAACATTGAAACAATGTAAATCACTTGAGAAAACTATCCCTAACCTTTAACTGTGCACTCTCGACTGATACTGAGATAACAACCAATGCTTGATTCATCTGGCGAGTGAAAGACTACATTTTGCAGTGATACACTCTTCAAAGTTCAACTGCGTTGGAGTATGTCAGTGTAATTGTCCACAGGCCTGAAACTAAGACATAGCTATCCATATCATTGCTTTCAGAAGAAGATTCAAGGAATTAGTATATCAATCAGTCATTCAATAATGCTTAATTGCAGATCTTCTATTTTATTATTTTAAATTAATAAACACAATCATTCTTTGGTTACTTTAAACCATGTATTTTGATTGATGTAGTGGATCCAAAGCTAGGAGTGTTGTTTTAGTAATACAATGTAGAGATTGTACATTTTTAGAGAAACAATTTCCCTTCTCTAATACTTACTGTATGGGTCATATCAAATAATTTCAGTCTTCTCTGCAAGTCTTTCACGCATAGTGTAACTTTATGACCACTCACAACACCTGCAGAAGAACCATTATATTTCTGAAATTCAAAATATGTATTAATACATTTCAATGAACTAATATGAACTATTCACACAATCCAGAAATAAGTGAGCAACCATATAACATGTCACAAGTTAAAATTACAAAAATTAAGCAGAAGAGAACAAAAACCGTGGACTTGTTAATGTACATTACATCTTTGCAGATTTCAGTGCAGCTAAACAGAATCACTAGTTTTTGGCTAGAGCAAAGTAAATAATAAAAAATCAACTGTTGATTCTATTCAAGTATTAAATTTTTTTTTGGGACTTTCCTGGAAGAACTTAATTTAATTATTAATTTTTTAAACGAAATAAATAGGTTTACAGTTGTTGACTACTTTCTGAAATCTGACTTGCACATCGGTAAAGACAGACTGATGATAACACAGAATTACTTTTAACATTTTGCCCTCCTGCTGTGTGGGACTCATCAAAGCAAAATCGGTCTTTTGATTGGATGATGAGTGCTACTCCTTATTCTGTAATTTTAAGTCTTCATTCTTTTCTGAGCTCAATCTGTTTAAATTTTGACAGGATATTCAAAACTGGAGTAAAGAATTTGAAGTCTACCACGATTTTGTTGTATAATTTAATATAGTTAGTTTTATTAGAGTATTAAAGGTTAAACTTTTGTTGACATTAACAAACAGACATCTTACATATCTCATTATGATATGGCTACAATGCAACTTGCCATATGGAAATTTTAAAGTTTGATTTTGGTTCGCTTCACAAATTTTGTCACAAACAAAAGGTGTCATCAAACAGAATATCATGTGAACAATGCAAAGAGTATCGTATTTATCATTACATTATTTCAATTTTAAACTGTTTGTTACACTACTGTGGTGATGTAGGCCAAACTTGTTTTCATCATTTCTTAACCAAAATGCCTCTTCTTTTGGGATCCAAATCTCAGAAATCACCAATATGTTGCATGCTGTGATGGCATGTCAACAAAATTTAAATCAGAGCTCATGGGAAAGCAGAATCTAATGAATCAGATGTGCAAAAGGGTTGAAACTTAACTTTAAAATCTTGAACAACAATGAAAAGAAATACAAGTTCACAGAACAAAACAGTTATTCAAATTGAATGAATAATAATAATAATAATAATAATAATAATAATATAAATTAGCAGGAAAGCATTTTTAAAATGTCAGGTGACTAATGTAAAAGCATTGTTAAACATAACATAAAATATTTTGCACTTTAAACACAAGATTAATTGAAATAGTAGAAGATAAACTTAATGATAACCAATCACGATTTGGGAAAATAGGTCAACCATTCATAATATATTTATATTACAATGGTATGAGTATGGTATTCAAGACATTTCAGAAATGCCAGAAGCACAATATTTAAATACAGAGCTCATGGAAAGCAGAATCTAATGAATCAGGTGTGCAAAGGTTGAAATTAACTTGAAAATACATAATATGTCAGTAAATTATATCTGTGCATTTGATTCAGTTCTTGAGACAAAATCTGGGAAAGTCTCTAACAGTAAAAAAAAATAACATAATAAATGTAGTGTATACACTACAAAATAAATAATACACTAGATGTTATTTTAAAAGACAGATGTCAAAGGTTCTGTAACAATTAGATTGAAACAATGGATAGCATAACAGACGATGTTTTATTAACAGAAGCAAAGAAAGCATTAGAAGAAATCATTAAACACCTGAAAGAAAAATCAGCAAAGTTTGTTTAGCAATTAACCAAGAAAAACACAGTACATCAATGATAATGAAAATGAATGAGGATGATAATGAAATCAAGAAGAGGTTTTGATAATCAAAAGTACCAGGGAAAAAAACTCCTTCACATTTTGGCTAAGAGTAAATAAGAACAATATAACTGAAGATTAGATAACTGAAACAATTGCTGCAGGTATACTTTGCCAATATATATCTATTCAGATGTAAGCTACTCTCAAAAATGCAAAACTTTGACTTTATGAAGTTGTAATAAGACCTGTAGTAACACATGCGGCAGAGATCTGGGTCATGAAGCAAAATTACATTAGAAGGCTAAATGTATTTGAAAGAAAATAATGAGAAAGATCTTTGGTCCAATAAAGGTTATGAGCGATTCTGGAGGATAAAGTATAATCATGAAATTGAAGCTATCATAATATGCAAAACATTGTAAATCATATTCTCACTTCAGCTTGGCTGGTTTGATACATGTCGAATGCAAGAAGAAAGAATGGTCAAGAAACTCTTATAATTGGCATCCGACAGCAAGAGAGAAAGGAGAGCGAAAATCAGATGGAGATTACAAGGACATTAAGAGACTAGGGATTAGGAATTGGCATGAGGTGGTTTAAGATAGAGGAAAATGGAAGGCAATTATGGAGCAGGCCAAGATATTCAGGAGAATGCTGTAGCGCCTTAGAAGTAGTCTGTAATGTAATTAAATAATTTTGTTACTTGCATGCAATACATAACTATCTTCAATGGACACTGACGGCAAATACTATTGATTGCATTGGCTTCTGTTTCATCAATATTATCCCTTGTTTGTTAACAAAGCATTGCTAATTCACAGAATACAATTAGAAAATTCACTCATATACACACATACTTAATAGAAAATATTTTGCTATTCTGCTTATTTATAACATATTCCCTCATTTTTGTGTAAAAATAACCAATAACTTCTATTCGAATATCTAATGGTAACTCCCTTTATTGAATGAAATCTCTTCACGATTTCAACATTCAAAATAAAATCTACACAGAAATTTAGTCATAAATGTAATAATACAATTTTTGCAAATATTCCTTTTCAAGAGGGAACTATTCTCGACAAAATATTGTTGAGTATAAAAAGTAAGTTTGGGTATAAATAATTTAACGAATTCACATCACAGCAATGATGAAATTTCGTTTGAGCCACACATTTCGTTTATATCACTTGGACACCCCAAGCAATCCTCTAAACCATAAACTCCACCGGTAGAATTATACAGTATACAGATCTTTCGTCGAACACTATAACCTGCAAACAGTACTATAGCACGATTCATAACTTCTGCAGATGAATAATTTTCAGCAAATGAAATAAATACATATTGCTTTTGGCTTTCTTTAAAAGAATATTCGTAAGAAAATTCTGAAACCTGAAAATGAATTTTCAGATTCAGCAAACCAGCCTCGCAAGTGCTCACACACTTCCGAGCAGCTTGAGACACGCGTGAAACTTATTTCACAGGAATACCAGTCTACCAGCACGAAACAAACTTTGCTGAGAAGAAGTCTTTCAATGGTTCATAATTGTGAACCTATAAAAACCTAATTTGCATTTAACACTGTACTGTCAACAAACATAATATCATGTTCGAAATGCTGTGAAATTTCTTTGTGTTTTTAATACGCATATTTCGTCAGGATGGACGTCCTGCTTCTCCGCGTTATTCTTTGTCTCAGTGGTGCCTGCCGTGCTTGACGTCATGCTTGAAAAGTGTGGAAGCATGTTTTAAGAAATATTGTTGTAGATATGTAATTCAAGAGAATTAGAATTTAAACTTTAATTGTCTCAATATACTCAAATTCTCTACACATTATACAATATAGAAGGATTTTCACTGGCCGAGATCTCATGAATTTGTTTCAAACATCAAGAAAGAAAATGGAAATAATAAAACACTTAATTTTCCTGATAATTTTATACACCGTAGTCGAATTAAAGACTCGAAAAAATTAATAAGGATTTCATAACCTTGAACCACAATTTCATTTTAAATAGTTGTTTTGCAATGGTATATTATGCTTTTACTTGTAGAAATATAGTTGCAAAAAAAAAAAATGTTCTCAGATAAGTTTTAGTGTGGCTTACAGATAACTCCAATGTTGACCAAACCATTTTACATTAGTTGATACATGTGACTGCAATCTCAGTCACTGTTTAGATATCATGAAGTGGTAATCACTGTCATCAGCTGGAGTCTAGAGATAAGAGACAAAATGGGTTCCTACTCTGTGGCACTATTTGTAAGTTTTATTTAAAATGTTATTTTAATTATGAGTACAATTAAGATTATTTGAGAAATTCATGATTCTTAAAGACTATAGCATCTACTAGTTAATTTGTTTTGACATTTGAATGAGAAAAGAAATTGATCTTCATAAGACACACAGTATCACATGTTTTTATTCACTAGTCACATTTATCTTGGGGAGTACTTGATTCCATTTACAATAGTAGAATTATCAAATTGACAAGGTTAATTTTATGATTGAGTACAAAAACTGAAGTTTTTGGTGATAGAACTTTCATCTGAGGCATAACTGCATTACACATTTAATGTTGTAATAATACATTGAATTTTAAATATGTAATATTTATTATCATTTTTGTAAAAGTTGTAAGGAAGTGGCTGGAGTAATTGAAGTAAAGCTCAATTTTGTAACATGCTATTTTTGAATGTCCTTTCTTGATCTATCTGACGTTCTTAAATCATCAGTGTGTATGTTGGGGTAATATTAAGTGGCTTTGACAAGCCTGAAACCACATTATTCACAATTGAAGCTTGCATGGGATTGTTATATAAAAGCCCATTTATAAACACAGCCTCAGTTATAAAAATAATGTTATCATCTTCAAATTTTCAATTTATCAACACTGAATATTGAGATAAAACCTAATACTTGTGAAATATGGGTGTAGGTAGAGTCATTTTCCTTTATCAAAATTCAGACCTCTTGTCAAACAACAAATTTTCTTTGAAGAAATCACAATACTGCTCTATGTAAAATAATTTTTGATGTTTATAATGTTTTCTTTCATAGAGTTTACAGGATGTTTTGTATGCATTCTTAACATCGGAAGAGATTGTCAAGTTTTAGTATTTTGTGCCCATGTAGGCGTCATGCTCTAGTCATGTGAGAGAAATGGCTTTTCTTTTAATGCAGGTTAGGATTAATTTCATCAAAACAACACACTATTTCAGATAAAATATTGTATTTGTGGACTTTTAAGCAGATAAATTAACATTATTGTTTTAAAAAGTTGAGGTGGGTGAGGGATGAAAATAATGGGAAATCATGATTTCAAATTTTATCCTGACCCAGTATTGTTCTTTTGTTTTCAGAGTGTGGGAAGAAAAATACCATTTGTAATGGGTATTAAGCACAGAAACTTTTGGGGTTTGACATTGTTCCATACCACAAAGACAAGAAAGAAAACTTCCCAAACATCAATCTGACAGGTTCATATCTTGATTAGAGGAGTTAACAATCCAACACCATCCTATCAGATCATCTGATGTCCTGATCCTGACATCACTTTTCCTGATATTCCATTGCACGAGTTCATTTGGGAAGGATCCTAAATGGCAAAACAAAACAGCTTTGGTGAGTACCTCTTTATATGTTTAATATAAAATAAAGGAAAGAAAAAATGAAGCATAATAGATATAGAATAAAATAAATTGAATAAGAATATTAAAATTTAAATTGTCACTTCTATAAAATAGTGCCCTACTTAAGTAGTGCAATATAAGGGCAAAAAATCTTTTTTAAGACTTATTTTGGAAGGGAAGTGAAGAGTTGTGCCACATCACAGAATCATATCATATTAAAGAACTTCAAACTGAACTGACACCTAAACTAATTCTAAAAATTTTTATTGTACTAATAATTTCTTTGCCTGCTAGTAGATGGCAATGTAGCATCAATGCTTCCATATTTCACATTGTCATTAGTAGGTTGTTGGTAGTTATAAGTATTGAAGATTCATAACATTATACATAGCTTCATAGCATCTATGTTGTCATTAGTAGTTGGTCTGGTGGGTAGGTAGTGTCATTGTATTATAGAAAGCATAGTAATTCTAGCTTCAGTGGAGATTGCTAGGTCAAACTAGAGGTGCATCAACTGTACATACTTTTCTGTATTATTTGTAACAGTTACACAATATTATAACTCTTCAACTGGTTTCCTAGTAATGCTGCCATCTGGTGAAAAAAATTATCAAATGGAGTGCTGAGGTGAAGAAATATAAATAATACTTTACTTTTCGAAAATTCAAAAGTTTTAATGAAAATTAAATATGCTGTTTTCTTAGGTGAATTAGAGCAAAAATCTAACAAAACAATTTGGAGTAGATTTTGAGAAGTCTCGTTTAAGAATTTTTAAATAAATTGTAATTATTTCTCTCAAACTATGAGAAAACTACTCAAATTTTCAAAAGATTGTATTTAATTAATGATCTCATGTTGAAGATCATATTTCATTAGGAAATATCTCTATCTGTGATAGTGAGAAAATAATTATCAGCTAGTGAGAATGTTTGTACAGGATGGACTATATACATTGGCCAAGCAAATATTTTAAAACAGTTTGATGTACTGAGATGTGATTTGTGGCAACTTGTGTAGATGATGGAGACTAATGTATTTTGTTATCTTGTTTGTAACATTTTAATTTCGGAGATATTGACACACCTTTAATTTTTTAAATGGAATGAGGCCTATATATTTGTCTCCACTGGCATTAAAGTTTTCGAAGAGAGGAACACAATTATATTATAGATATTATATATTTTAGAAAGAAACAGTTGAAAATATGCATTCTACATTTCCTCAGAAGCTCCATATTTTTTCACAATGGTTTTCCCTGAGATGGAGAAAGTGTATCCTTTGCTGTCTTCTACTGGTCTGCTGCCTAGATAGAATTCAAAATCAATCATTTTCTAAAATCACTATTATTTATTACTTTCTTGTGTTCATCTTTTACTCACTGGTATGTTCATTTCATCTGTATTGGCTTACAGCATACCAATCGGATGGTTTGTTATCAACTTTGTAGCAAGAGAATAAAATTTGTGTTCCTATTCCACAGTGCATTTATTGGTCAACCAATTAAGATGTCAATTAGATAACTACATATATTTATTAAATAAATGACTGACAGATCACCTTTTAGGAAAAAACTGTCAGAAAGTGTAGCTATGTTATTTCTTTTCTTCATAATTGGGGGAAAATATTTAAGTGACATAAGAACATTTTCCAAATTAAAATACTAGGTAGTATTCTTAGATCAAATTAGAAATATTTACCAGTTGCAGATGAAGATGCTGCAGAGTTTGATTATTCATTTGATAACAGTTCGGTATGGCAGTATTGGGTTGGTGTTCTGTTGAATCAACCATTCTCTGAAAGTTGTGTGAAGCTGGGTTTGTGTATAATATAATGACTGGATTAACATAAAATTAATAATATTCCTGGTAGTGTTTTTGTTTCAAAATATAGTATTTAAAATTTTCAATTAAAATTTTTTAAATAGTTATTTGTCACTGGGAATTATATCCTAATAGACACTTGTCCATGCATGGCTTATTCACATAAATCATATGTTCTTCCTAGAAAATATCTTAAATGAATTTTCAATTCAATTTTAAAACAATTTTGTTCCAGTAACATTTCTTTGTAATTAAATGCAATTGCATAAAATGAAACTATAGCTACAGATATTATTCAAGTTACTCTTCTCTAAAATGATCAAAACCTTTGTTATCTTGTAATTAAGATCAAGATACATTTGCAAAATTTTACCAGTGGATTTTCTTATCTTTCTTTTCTTTCTTTTTCACTGCCTTCATTATTCTTATATTTATTTTTTCTTTTCTTTTCTCATCTTTTACCATGAACCACTGGCGATCTTCTCTAGAATTATAGATTGTTCAAAGAATATTTCCAGACACAGATTTTTGCAAACCACAATAGAATTCAGATGTTACAAGGAAGGCAATGGTTACCATGTACTGTATTTTGAAGAATGAATGTTGCCAATAAAATGTACCTGTGATAAAACAATCACTGGCATATTTTTAATTATATATTTTGAATAGAAGGAAAATGTAAATTTATTCTCTATCCTTGTTTCTCCACTCTTTTAAACTCATTTAAATTGCAGATTGGAATTTCCAGCATTCTTTTGCCAGAATCTTTCAGGAGTTGTAATTTCATTATCTTGCATGTCTTCTAGACTTCAGTGGAAATATAGTTATTCAAATTATTTTTTCCCATGTTGTTGTGTCAGGAAGTATTATTCCTCAAGGACATGCTGGATAAGAGCTCAAAATTTATTGCTGATTTATCCTTGGAAATAGAGTTTATTACATTGGAGCGTTTTTTCTCTTTTTTTTTTCTTTCTTTCTTTCTTTCTTCTTCAGAATTCAAGTAGTATATGGCTTAGTATAGGATCACAGAATTTGGGAAACGTGACAATATTCACTTCTTCCCATAGCACGCCATACACAATTTTTAATTTTTTTTGACGTAATTAAATAAATAAAATAAATAAAAGTTATCAGGTTGCAGTGGGTACGCGGCAACACGGGAGGTTTGATATTCTCAAAGTAACTTTTCATTGTTGAGCGGAGTTTCTGGGTGAAAAGAACGGTGTTTTGGATCGCCGACTTTGTGAGGATGTATTAGCTTAAGTTTCCGCGCTTAATGCGCTAAGATTGTATTCAGTTTACAATTGATGACTGAAATGTGTTAATATAGCCAGAAAAGGCGGTGCACGGTGGGGTAGAATCTAGGAAACATGACCAGAAAGCAAAATTAAAGTTTCTAGATGGAAATTTTGAACTATTAGGTTGGCTACTGCAATGTTGGGGCTACTAACTGCCGGTTGTGCGGACCGGGAGCGGTAGCTTAGTGCATTAACTGATGCCAATGCAGCGCCTCTGACCGGGAGGTCCTAGGTTCCCACTCCCAACGGCGGCAGGATTTTCGACACTAGCTTTTCAGCAAGGTCGAATTCAGTCGCTGTCTGGAGGAGAATTCAGTGGCCGGCTGCTCTGATCGGTAGTTTCCGTGGTTTCTCCGATCAACACCACGCGAATGCCGGAGCAGTACCCTACCCAAAAGGGCCACGGACCGCGCGCTATCTGTCCTTCCTCTTCCTTTTCCTATCCTCTCCCTTCACACTCCTTACACTAACATGCACCACTACCACATATTCCGGAGACCGGTCGGAGCTAGAGTTTCTCCCCGCTGGGGGTGCCCGCTGGTGGGGGAGTCGTGTTTAGGGGGACACCCCATTAGCCGGGGGGTGGGTGGGCGCCGGATCTGGTCATCCAGCGGGGAAGATCACCGCCATCTCCCGAGAGAAAAACATGCACCACACTAACGTGACTAATGACACCCGTCCCGATGAAGCCTTGTATCCGGTGTGTGGCAGACGTGCGGCGCGACCGGGCGCAGCTACACGTACGCGCGCGCCCGCGACACGGCGCGCCGCCTGGCGTCCGCGCTGCTGCGGCTGGGGCGCGGCCGGGCGACGCGCGGCCGTGTGCCCTGCCAACGCCCCGAGTACCCGCTCGTCTACCTGGGCGCGCTCGAGGCCGGCCTCACTGTCACCACCTCGGCACCGACTTCGACGAAGGTGAGCCCCTCCTCCGTCTTCTCATTCATCTCCTTCTTCTTCTTCTTCTTCTTCTTCTTCTTCTTCTTCTTCTTCACCACAGTCTTCCTATATTTCATTTCCTTCTTCTTTATCTACACCTTTTCCGCAATATTTCTCATTAGCTTTCACTTCTTTTTCCTTCCCTTCCCACCTCTTCTTCTCTCATTCTTCTCTTTCTCGCTTGTTTCCTTCCTTATAATTCTATATTTAAATCAACTGTTCCTAGTGCTCTTAGAGTTATTCAGATTTGTAAAACCTCTTTGAGTTCCAGATATTCTATTCTATCTATTTGAAAAAGATAATTCTCATTCTCTTCATACCCCTCGTCTTCATGTTTATTGCTTCAGCATATTTTCAGATTTAGCCAATCCTCTTTGTTTTAAGTTTTTCGTTGTACAGCACGTTTTAGGTTTTAGTTCCAGATGTTAAATCCTTTTCTTGGTTTGAATTTTCTCTTTTAACCAAGTGTTTCAGTTGCAGTTTTTTCTAATAGGTGTAATTTCAGCAAATCTAACTCGATATTCATGCTCATTGGTCATTTCTCCATATATAATCTCATCCGTGTTGGTAGGGATTTCTTATGCACTTATCCCACGCAGGTATATTTTCAATATTGTTTCAATAGAATAATTTTTCCTATATAATTTTGTTCACTTTGTTTTAAGTGCTAATTTACTTCTGAGCAAGAAGTGGTCACAGTCAATACCTCTCATCATCCATACAACGTTAAATAAGTTCCCCATTTTCATCATTGGTTACTAATTTATCTAATATTGATCTATTTCCAAGGGCTGTCCAAGTAAATTTGTAAATTCCTTCTCTAAAAGGTACTTTCTACTCAGCGAATTAAAGTTCACAAAATCTCTAACATTTTTTCCGTTGTGACTTATTACGATTCTTCCATTAGTTCCAATTACGTTTTTAATGGGCAGTTGTCCTATTCAAGCATTACAACCTCTTATTATTACCGTGTTGTCATAATATGTATTGAATCAATGAAATTGTGTACGCATTCATAGAAGTTATTGGTGTCATCTTTCCAAATTTCTTCTGGAGCATACCAGATAAATTACTCAGATGGCCTCTCGATCGCTTAAATCTAAATGTAACATTTCTTTCATTAATCCATCAAAAAGACGTTATCCTATTTTCCCACAATTCACTAACTAAAGTTACTACTCCCGCCATTGCTATCCCCGTAAAAAAAAATATATATTTTTCAATTAGTAAAAAAAATATACAACCTAGCAGAGCTTGGATTCGATCCACGGACCTCTGGATTATGGGCCCAGCACGCATCCACTGCGCCGATCTGCTGTTGTCAGCAGTGTTACGTTCTCGTCTAAAAATATAAAATATTATGTTTTGAGAACAGAACATTCATCCTAGCAGAGCGTGGTTTCGATCCACGGACCTCTGGGTTATGGGCCCAGCACGCTTCCACTGCGCCACTCTGCTCCTGTTAGCGATTATACTTTCTCGTTAAAAATTTAAAATATAATGTTCTTGAGAACAGAACATTCATCCTAGCAGGGCGTGGTTTCGATCCACGGACGCCTGGGTTATGGGCCCAGCCGCTTTCACTGCTCCACTCTGCCGTTGTTCGTGAGTCTACTTTCTCGTCATAAAAATATAAAATATTATGTTTTGGAGAACAGAACATTCGTCCTAGCAGAGCGTGGTTTCGATCCACGGACCTCTGGGTTATGGGCCCAGCACGCTTCCACTGCGCCACTCTGCTGTTGTTAGCGAGTCTACTTTCTCGTCTAAAAATATAAAATATTATGTTTTGGAGAACAGAACATTCATCCTAGCAGAGCGTGGTTTCGATCTACGGACCTCGGGTTATGGGCCTAGTACGCTTCCATGCGCCACTTTCCTGCTGTTAGCGATTGTACTTTCTCATATAAAAATATAAAATATAATGTTTTGAGAAACGAACATTCATCCTGCAGAGCGTGGTTTCGATCCACGGACCTCTGGGTTATGGGCCCAGCACGCTTCCACTGCGCCACTCTGCTGTTGTTAGCGAGTCTACTTTCTCGTCTAAAAATATAAAATATTATCGTTTGGAGACCAGAAGATTCATCCTGCAGAGGTTGTATCGATCCACGGACCTCTAGCAGGGCCCAGCACGCTTCCACTGCGCCACTCTGCTGTTAGCGAGTCTACTTTATCGTTAAAAATATAAAATATTATGTTTGGAGAAAGAAATTCACCCTAGCGAGCGGGGTTTCGATCCGGACTTGGGTTAACCGGTTCCCCTGCCCACTTTCTGTTTTAGCGATTTTTCTGTCTAAAAATATAAAATTTTATTTTTGGGAAACGAACATTTTCTAGCAGGGGTGGTTTGATCCAGGACTTGAGGGAGAGCTTTTGGAGTGATTAGGAGTTTTTTCTGTCAAAATATAAAATTTTTTTGAGAAAGAACATTCATCCTAGAGGGTGGTCGACCCACGGCCCGGGAGGGCCCCACGTTTCCACTGCGCCACCGCTGTTGTTAGGAGTCTACTTTTCGCAAAAATAAAAATTTTGTTTGGAGAAAAAAATTTCTTAAGGCGGTTTCGATCCACCCCCGGGGTTGGGGCCCCCACGTTTCCCACTGCCCATTCCGTTTTAGGAGCTACTTTTCGTCAAAAAATATAAAATTTTATGTTTAAAGAAAAAAATTTCACCCTAGAGAGGTGGTTTTGATCCAGGACCTTTTTATGGGCCCAGCACGCTTCCATGCGCCACTCCGTTTTAATTTTCTTTCTCGTTAAAAAATATAAAATTTTTGTTTAAGAAAGAACTTCCCCTACAGGCGTGGTTTCGATCCAGGGACCCCTTTGGGGGCCCCACGTTTCCCCACTGCGCCACTTGCGTTGTTGCGAGTCTATTTTCTCCAAAAATATAAAAAAAAGGTTTTGGAGAAAGAACTTCTAGAAGGGGTTTCGATCCACGGACCCCTGTATGGGCCCAGCACCCCCCTGCGCCACTCTCTTTATTGGGGCTATTTCGTTAAAAATAAAAAATATTATGTTTGGGAGAATAGAAATTCATCCTAGCAGGCGTGGTTTGATCCACGGATTTTGGGGTTATGGGCCCAGCACGCTTCCATCGCCACTCTGTTTGTTAGCGAGCATTTTCTGTCAAAAAATAAAATTTTTGTTTGGGGAACAGAAATTGTTCAGCAGGCGTTTTTTCATCCACGGACCTCGGGGAGGGCCCAGCACGTTTCACCGCCACTCTCGTTTTAGCAGTTCTTTCCAAAAAAAAAATTTATTTTGGGAAATGAACTTTCACCTAGAGAGGTGGTTTTGACCCACGGCCCTCTGGGAGGCCCACCGCTTACGGGCTCTTGCTTTAAGCAGTTTTTTGAAAATAAATTTTATTTTTGGAGAAAGAAATTTTTAGAGGGGGGTTTGATCCAGGATCGGGTTTGGGAGCACGCCACCCGCCCCGCGGGTCCTACTTTCCCAAAAAAAAATTTTAAATGTTTTAAACAAATTGTTTAAGGCGTTCGACCACGACCCTTGGGCCCCACACCCCATCCCCACCGCTTTTGTTCGAGCCATTTTCTCGAAAAAAAAAATTTTATGTTTAAAAAAACATTCATCCTGCAGAGCGGGTTTGATCCAGGGACTCGGGGTTTGGGGCCCGCCCCTTCCCCCGCGCCACCGCGTTGGTTTCATTTTCCAAAAAAAAAAAAGTTTAAAAAACTTTCACTGGGGGCTGGTTTTTGACCCACGGCCCTTGGGTTATGGGCCCAGCCCCATGCGCCACTTGCGTTGGGAGAACCAAAAATATAAAAAAAGGGAGAAAGAAATTACCAGAGAGGGGGGGCGACCCCGGCCCTCTGGTTAGGCCCAGCACGCTTCCTGCCCACTCTGCTGTTGTTGCATTTTCTGTTAAATTATAAAATATAATTTTTTGGAGAAAAAATTCTCCTAGCAAAAGGGTGGTTTGATCCACGGACCTCTGGGTTAGGGGCCCAGCACGCTTCCATGCGCCCTCTGCTGTTTGGGGATTTTTCCTCTAAAATATAAAATTATTTTTTTAAGAACAGAATTTCTTCCCCAGCAGAGCGTTTTTTCGATCCAGGGACCTCTGGGCCCGTTTCCCACTGCGCCATTTGCTGTTTTACATCCTTTCTCGTCTAAAAATATAAAATATTATGTTTGGAGAAAGAACATTTTTTCCCAGAAGCTGGCGACCCAGGGCCTCTGGTTTGGAGCACGCTTCCACTGCGCATCGGGGTTTTGTTGCAGTCTATTCTGCCAAAAATTAAAAATATTATTTTTTGGAAAAAGAACATTTCCTAGAGAGTTTTTGATCCCCTTGGTTAAGGGGGCCCAGCACGCCCACTGCGCCACTTGCGGAGCATTTCCCCCAAAAAATAAAATAATTTTTGGGGGGAACATTATCCTACGAGCGGGTCACCAGGACCTCTGGGAGGGGCCCACACGTTTCCACACCACCCCATTGGAGCCTTTTTTTCTCTTTAAAAAAAATATAAAATATTGTTTGGGAGAAAGAACATTCTCCTAGGGTGCCGACACGACCCGGGGGTTATGGGCCCAGCTATGCGCCACTCTGCTTTGTTAGCGAGTCTACTTTCTTTAAAAAAATATAAAATATTATGTTTTGGAGAACAGAACATTGTTCAGGGGTGGTTTGATCCAGGACCTCGGGTTATGGGACCTTACCGCCCCCTTCTGTTTTAAAAGCAGTCTTTTTTCTTTAAAAAAATAAAAAATTTTTATTTTTTGAAAAAGAAATTCATCCTAGCGACTTTGTTTGACCCACGGACCTCTGAGTTAGGGGCCCACGCCCACTGCCCCACCTGCGGTTTTAGCAGTCTACTTTCTCGTCAAAAATTAAAAAAATTATTTTTTGAGAACAGAACATTCACCTGCAGGCTGGTTTCGATCCACGGCCCTCGGGTTTAAAGGGCCCACACGCCCACTGCCCTCTGCTTTAGCATCTCTTTCTCTTTAAAAAAATAAAAAATATAATTTAAAACGAAACTTTCCCCCTGCAGAGCGTTTTGATCCAGGACCTTGGGTTTTTTCCCCTAGTTTCATGCCCCCCCTTTTTTTAGCGAGCCCTTTCCCAAAAATTAAAATATTTTTTTGGGGAGAAAGAACATTCATCCGCAGAGCGTTTTTTCGATCACGGACCTCGGGGTTTTCCCCCAACGCCCCACTGCGCCACTCGCTGTGTTAGCAAGTCTACTTTTCGTTAAAAAAAAAAAATATAATGTTTTGAGAACAGAACTTTCCCCTAGCAGAGCGTGGTTTGATCCAGCCCCCCAAGGGCCCCAACGCTTCCATGCGCCACCTCGTTGCCCCGGCTTTTTTCTCGAAAAAAAAAAATATTTTAGAATTTGAAATTACCTAGAGGCGGGGTTTTTTGACCCAGGATTTGAGGAGAGCTTTGGACCTTTGCGGGACCAAAAAATAAAAAAAGAGAAAGAAATTTTTCCCTAGAGGGTTGATCCAGGGACCCGGGGGCCCAGCACCCCCCCTCCCCACCTGCTGTTGTTAGCGAGTCTTTTTTGTCTAAAAATAAAAATATTATTTTGGAGAACAGAACATTGCAAAAGAGGCGGTTTTCGACCCAGGGACCCGGGTTATCCCGACGTTTCCACTGCCCCTTTGCTGTTATTCACCCTTTCCCCCCAAAAAAAAATAATGTTTGGAAATAAAACCATCCCCTTTTTGCCCGGCCCCATCCCAAACATTTCCACCCGCCACTCCCTTGTTGCGAGCTTTTCTTTTAAAAAAATAAAAATAATTTTTTGGAGAAAGAAATTTTCTAGCAGGCGTGGTTTCACCCAGGACCCCCGGGGGGGGCCCCAGTTTTGGGCCCCATCTTGTTTTTGACACTTTTTTTTTAAAAAATATAAATATTTTTTGAAGAATAGAAATTTTTCTAGAGAGCGGGGTTTGACCCACGGATTCTTTCCACACGCTTCCCGGGCCCCACTTTCCGGGCGGTCTCTTTCTCGTTAAAATATAAAAAAATTTTTTTAAAAAAGAACTTTCCCCTAGCAGAGCGTGGTTTCGATCCACGGACCTCTGGGTTAGGGGAACCCGTTTCCCCCTGCGCCACTCGCTGTTGTTAGCGAGTCTACTTTCTCTAAAAATAAAATATTATTTTTTGGAGAACAGACATTCTTCTGCAAGGTTTTTTGACCCACGGACCTCTGGGTTGGGCCCACCGCTTCCCCGATCTGCTGTTTGGAGTTTTCTGTCAAAAAATAAAAATTTTTGTTTAAGAATGAACATTATCCAGCAGAGCGGGGTTTTTGACCCAGGACCCTTGGGAGGGCCCAGCCGTTTCCACTGCGCCCCCGCTTTGGAGTTTCTTTTTGCCAAAAAAAAATGGTTTTTTGAAAAAAAACATTTTCAGCAGATGGTTTGATCCAGGCCCTTAAAGGGGCCCCAGACGCTTCACTGCCTCCTTTAATCGAGCTCTTTCTCGTCAAATAAAAAAATTTTATGTTTGAGAAAGAACATTCATCCTAGCAGAGGTGGTTCGACCCGGGACCTCTGGTTATGGGCCCAGCACGCTCCATGCGCCACTCCCGTTTCGAGTCTCATTTCTCGTCAAAAATAAATATTTTTTGGGAGAACAGAACATTCATCTTCTAGCAGAGGGTTCGACCAGGGCCCTCGGTTATGGATACGCTTCCACTGCCACTCTCGTTTTAGCGAGCTACTTCTCGTCTAAAAATATAAATATATGTTTTTGGAGAACCGAACATTCCTAGCAGGGCGTGGTTTCGATCCACGGACCTCTGGGTTATGGGCCCAGCACGCTTCCACTGCGCCACTCTGCTGTTGTTCGCGAGCCTATTTTCTCGCATAAAAATATAAAATATTTTATGTTTTGGAGAACAGAACATTCGTTCTAGCAGAGAGTGGTTTGATCCACGGACCTCTGGGTTATGGGCCCAGCACGCTTCCACTGCGCCACTCTGCTGTTATTAGCGAGTCTACTTTCTCGTCTAAAAATATAAAATATTATGTTTTGAGAACATTCGTTCTAGCAGAGCGTGGTTTCGATCCACGGACCTCTGGGTTTGGGCCCCAAACACGCTTCCACTGCGCCACTCTGCTGTTTTAGCGAGTCTACTTTCTGCAAAAAATATAAATATTGTTTAGGAGAACAGAACATTCATCCCAGAGGCTGGTTTTGATCCACGGACCTCTGGGTTTGGCCCACACGCTTCCACTGCGCCACTCGCTGTTGTTAGCGATCTACTTTCTCGTCAAATTAAAAATTTTATGTTTTGAGAAAGAACACATTCCTAGCATATGGTTTCGATACAGGACCTCGGGGTTAAAGGGCCCAGCACGCTTCCTGCGCCCCCTGCTTTTTAGCGAGCACTTTCTCGTCAAAAATATAAAATTTTAAAGTTTGGAAAATAGAACATTCATCCTAGCAGAGCGTGGTTTCTAGCCAGGACCCGGATGCCACGCTTCCACTGCGCCACCTGCTGTTAGCGAGTCTACTTTCTCGTCTAAAAATATAAAATATTATGTTGGAGAAAAATTTCTAGCAGAGCGTGTTTGATCCATCTTTATGGCCAGCACGCTACTGCCACTCTGCTGTTTGAGTCTACGCCCGCAAAATAAAAAGGGAGAAAGAAATTACCCGCAGAGTGGTTGACCCACGGCCGGGTTATGGCCAGCACGCCACTGCGCCACTCCTGTTGTTAGCGAGTCTTTCGTCTAAAAAATAAAATTTTATGTTTTGGAAACGAACATTCTCCTAGCAGAGCGTGTTTCGATCCACGGACCTCCGGGGTTTATGGGCCCAACGTCCCACTCGCGCCACTCTGCGTTTAAAAGTCACTTCCGTTAAATTAAATATTATGTTTAGAAAGAAAATTCATCCTAGCAGAGCGTGTTTCGATCCACGACCTCTATTAGGGCCACACGCTTCCACTGCGCCACTTCGCTGCTGTTAGCAAGTCTCTTTTCGTCTAAAATTTGGGAAATTTTATTTTTTTGGAGAACAGAAATTCTTCTAGCAGAGGTGGTTTGATCCACGGACCTCGGGGTTAGGGGCCCCAGCACGCTTCCACTGCGCCATTTCTGTGTTGTTATGAGTCTCTTTGCTAAAAATATAAAATATTATGTTTGGAGAAAGAACATTCATCCTAGAGGGTGGTTTGATCCACGGACCTCTGGGTTATGGGCCCAGCACGCTTCCATGCGCCACTCTGCTGTGTTAGCAGTCTACTTTCTTGTCTAAATATAAAATATTATGTTTTGGAGAACAGAACATTGTTCCTAGCAGAGCGTGGTTTCGATCCACGGACCTCTGGGTTATGGGCCCAGCACGCTTCCACTGCGCCACTCTGCTGTGTTTAGCGAGTCTACTTTCTTGTCTAAAAATATAAAATATTATGTTTTGGAGAATAGAACATTCATCCTAGCAGAGCGTGGTTTCGACCCAGGACCCCTGTATGGGCCAGCACGCTTCACTGCCCCACTCTGTTGTTAGCGAGTCCATTTCTCGTCTAAAATATAAAATTTGTTTGGGAAATGATCTTCGTTCAGCGAGCGTGGTTTCGATCACGGACCTCTGGTTATGGGCCCAGACGCTTCCACTGCCCCCCTTGCTGATAGCGAGCGCTTTCTCGTCTAAAAAAATAAATTTTATGTTTTGAGAAAGAACATTCTCCTAGCAGGCGTGGTTTCGCTCCACGGACCTCTGTGGTTTATGGGCCCAGCACGCTTCCACTGCGCCACTCTGTTTTTGTTAGCGAGCCTATTTTCTCGTAAAAATAAATTATTTTTTGGAGAAAGAACATTCTTTCCTAGAGAGCGTGGTTTGATCCACGGACCTCTGGTTATGGGCCCAGCACGCTTCCATGCGCCACTCTGCTGTGTTAGCGAGTCTACTTTCTCGTCTAAAAATAAAATATTATGTTTGGAGAACAGAACATTCTCCTAGAGAGCGTGGTTTGATCCACGGACCTCGTTAGGGCCCACACGCTCCACTGCGCCACTCTGCTGTTGTTAGCGGTCATTTTCTCAAAAATAAAATTATGTTTTGGAGAACAGAAATTCTTCTAGCAGAGCGGTTTTCGATCCACGGACCTCGGGTATGGGCCCAGCACGCTTCCATGCGCCACTCTGCTGTTGTTGGGCGAGTCTACTTTCTCGTCAAAAAATATAAAATATATGTTTTGAGAACAGAATTCGTTCTAGCAGAGCGTGGTTCGATCCACGGACCTCTGGTTGGGCCCAGCACGCTTCCACTGCGCCACTCTGCTGTTGTTACGAGTCTATTTCTCGTCAAAAATAAAAAATATTATGTTTAGAAAAACTTCATCCTAGCAGAGCGTGGTTTCGATCCACGGACCTCTGGGTTATGGGCCCGACGCTTCCACTGCGCCACTCTGCTGTTGTTGGAGCCTATTTCTCGTATAAAAATATAAATGTTATGTTTTGGGAGAATAGAACATTCATCCTAGCAGAGCGTGGTTTCGATCCACGGACCCTGGGTTATGGGCCCAGCACGCTTCCACTGCGCCCCTCTGCTGTTGTTCGCGAGTCGTATTTTCTCGTCTAAAATATAAACTGTTATGTTTAGGAGAATAGAACATTCTTTCTAGCAGAGCGTGGTTTCGATCCAGACCTCTGTTATGGGCCCAGCCGTTCCACTGCGCCATTTCGCTTTTAGCGAGTCTCTTTCTCGTCAAAAATATAAAATATTAGTTTTGGAGAACAGAATATTGTTCTAGCGGGCGTGGTTTGATCCACGGACCTCTGGTTATGGGCCCAGCACGCTTCCACTGCGCCACTCTGCTGTTGTTACCGAGTCTACTTTCTCGTCTAAAAATATAAAATATTATGTTTTGGAGAACAGAACATTCGTTCTAGCAGAGCGTGGTTTCGATCCACGGACCTCTGGGTTATGGGCCCAGCACGCTTCCACTGCGCCACCTGCTGTTGGGTTGCGTGTCTACTTTCTCGTATAAAAATAAATAGTTTGGAGAACAGAACATTCATCCCAGGCGTGGTTTCGATCCACGACATCTGGGTTATGGGCCCAGCATTCCAGCGCCACTCTGCTGCTATTCGAGTTATTTCTCGTATAAAAAATAAAATATTATGTTTAGGAAACAGAACATTCTTCTAGCAGAGCGTGGTTTCGATCCACGGACCTCTGGTTATGGCCCACACCCCTTTCCACTGCGCCACCTGCTGTTGTTAGCGGTCTACTTTCTCGTCAAAAAATATAAAATATTATGTTTTGGAGAACAGAACATTCATCCTAGCGAGCGTGGTTCGATCACGGACCTCGGGGTTTAGGGCCTAGCACTTCCACTGCGCCACTTTCTGCTGTTAGCGAGTTCTTTCTCGTATAAAAATATAAAATATAATTTTTTAGAAAGAAATTCATCCTAGCAGAGCGTGGTTTCGATCCAGGACCTCTGGTTATGGGCCAGCACGCTTCCACTGCGCCACTCTGCTGTTGTTGCGAGTCTACTTTCTCGTCATAAAAATATAAAATATTATGTTTTGAGAAAGAACATCCTTTCCTAGCAGAGCGTGGTTTGATCCACGGCCCTCTGGTTATGGGCCCACGCTTCCACTGCGCCACTCTGCTGTTGTTAGCGAGTCTACTTTTCGTCTAAAATATAAAATATTATGTTTTGGAGAACAGAACATTCGTTCTAGCAGAGCGTGGTTTCGATCCACGGACCTCTGGGTTATGGGCCCAGCACGCTTCCACTGCGCCCTCTGCTTTGTTAGCGAGTCTACTTTCTCGTCTAAAAATATAAAATATTATGTTTTGGAGAACAGAACATTATCCTAGCAGAGCTGGTTTGACCCACGGACTCTGGTTGTGGCCAGCACTTCCACTGCGCCACTTCTGTTGTTAGGGTCACTTTCTCTCTAAATTATAAAATATAATGTTTTGAGAAAGAACATTCATCCTGCAGAGGTGGTTTCAATCCAGGCCCTTTCCGGGGTTATGGGCCCAGCACGCTTCCAGTGCGCCACTCTGCT
The DNA here is from genome assembly GCA_964035755.1 of Teleogryllus oceanicus. Lineage (NCBI taxonomy): Eukaryota > Metazoa > Arthropoda > Insecta > Orthoptera > Gryllidae > Teleogryllus > Teleogryllus oceanicus. Next base: position 58,671,367 of record CAXIVR010000013.1, read on the forward strand.
GTTTTGGCGGTTACTTTCTCGTAAAAAAATATAAAATTATGTTTTAGAAAGAACTTCATCCTAGCAGAGCGTGCGATCCACGACCTTGGGTTATGGGCCCAGCACGCTTCCATGCGCCACCCGCTGTTTAGCGCGCTATTTTCTCGTCTAAAAATATAAAATATTATGTTTTGGAGAACAGAACATTCGTTCTAGCAGAGCGTGGTTTCGATCCACGGACCTCTGGGTTATGGGCCCAGCACGCTTCCACTGCGCCACTCTGCTGTTGTTAGCAGTCTACATTCTCGTCTAAAAATATAAAATTTTAATGTTTTGAGAAAGAAATTCATCCTAGCAGAGGTGGTTTCGATCCAGGACCTCTGGGTTATGGGCCCAGCACGCTTCCCATGCGCCACTCTGCTGCTTTTGGGCGAGTTACTTTCTCGCTAAAAATATAAAAATTATGTTTTAAGAAAGAACTTTCTTCCCAGCAGAGCGTGGTTCGATCCAGGGACCTCTAGTTAGGGGCCCAGACGTTTCCCACTGCGCCACTCTGCTGTTGTAGCGAGTCTACTTTCTCGTCAAAAAATATAAAATATTATTTTTTGGGAAAGAACAGAACATTCATCCTAGCAGAGCTGGTTTCGATCCACGGCCTCGGGGTTATGGCCCACAGGGCCTTCCACTGCGCCACTTCTGCTGTTGTTGCGAGTCTCGTTCCGCAAAATATAAAATATTAGTTTTGGAGAAAGAACATCATCCTAGCAGAGCGTGGTTTGATCCAGGGACCTCTGGTTATAGGCCCAGCACGCTTCCATGCGCCACTGCTGTTACCAGTCTATTTTCTCGTATAAAATATAAAAATATGTTTGGAGAACAGAACATTCGTTCTAGCAGAGCGGTTCGATCCAGGGACCTCTGGGTTATGGGCCAGCACGCTTCCACTGCGCCACTCTGCTGTTGTTGCGAGTCTACTTTCTCGTTAAAAATATAAAATATTATGTTTTGGAGAAAGAACTTTCGTTCTAGAAAGGCGTGGTTCGATCCACGGACCTCTGGTTATGGGCCCAGCACGCCCACCGCCACTCTGCGTTATTGCTGAGCTATCTCGTCTAAAAATAAAAAAATATTTGTTTTGGAGAACAGAACATTCGTTCTAGGGGCGTGGTTTGATCCAGGGACTCTGGGTTAGGCCCACACGTTTTCCACGGGCCCACTCGCTGTGTTAGCGAGTCTACTTCTCGCAAAAATTAAAATTATGTTTTGGAGAAGAACTTTCATCCTAGCAGGCGTGGTTTCGATCCACGGACCTCTGGGTTTGGGCCAGCACGCTTCCACTGCGCCACTCTGCTGTTTAGCAGTCTACTCTCGTCTAAAATATAAAATTTTAATGTTTTGAGAACAGAACATTCATCCTAGCAGAGCGTGGTTCGATCCACGGACCCTCTGGGTTATGGGCCAGCACGTTTCCCACTGCCACTCTTGTTGTTGCGAGTCTACTTTCTCGTCAAAAAATATAAAATATTAGTTTTGGAGAAAGAACATTCTTCTAGCAGAGCGTGGTTTCGATCCACGGACCTCGGGTTAGGGCCCAGCACGCTTCCACTGCCCCACTCCGCTGTTGTTGGGTTTCTACTTTCTCTCAAAAATATAAAATATTATGTTTGGAAAATAAGAACATTGTCTAGCAAGCGGTTTCGATCCACGGACCTCTGGTTATGGCCCAACCTTCCACTGCGCCACTTGCTGTTTTTCGACTATTTTCTGTTAAAATATAAAATTATATGTTTAGAGAGATCAATTCATCCTAGCAGAGCGTGGTTTGACCCACGGACCTCTGGGTTAGGGCCCAGCACGCTTCCACTGCGCCATTTCTGCGGAGCGAGTCTACTTTCTCGTCTAAAATATAAAATATTATGTTTTGGAGAACAGAAATTGTTCTGCAGAGCGTGGTTTCGATCCACGGACCTCGGTTATGGGCCCAGCACGCTCACTGCGCCACTCTGCTGTTTTAGCGAGTCTACTTTTCTTAAAAAATATAAAATATTATGTTTGGAAACAGAAATTGTTCTAGGAGCGTGGTTTCGATCCACGGCCCTTTCAAGTTAGGGGCCCAGCACGCTCCACTGCGCCACTCTGCTGTGTTAGCGAGTCTACTTTCTCGTCTAAAAATATAAAATATTATGTTTTGGAGAACAGAACATTCGTTCTAGCAGAGCGTGGTTTCGATCCACGGACCTCTGGGTTATGGGCCCAGCACGCTTCCACTGCGCCACTCTGCTGTTGCGAGTCTATTTTCTCTTAAAAAAT